>DWGR01000232.1:0-27237 GCA_018247715.1 Heliconius burneyi
CATTAAAACTTTTATATGTTTTGTAAATAAATATTATACTTATATTGATAACATTATCATCTACAAAAGGTCTTCATGGCACAGCTTATGATTGTACTTACAGCTTATAATGTAATGTTTGTGGAATAAATTATTTAATACATTTATTTCCTTTCTTTGGCAACAAGACTAAGCTCTGTGTTTATTTCCAACAATATCTTTAAAATTTCGATAGAAATCAGAGAATGAATGTTCTTGACACTAGATTAAGTCTACAAAATAGGAAAAAAATATAAATAAATTTACTTTATAGCTGTGTACAGAAGAGGATTTACTAATAGGCCACCCGACACGAGTCGAACCGGTGTCGCGGCTTATACTACACAGGTGTAGATACACAGTGCTTATATACTCCTCAGACTTTTGGAAAAATTCAGACATTGCCTTTTACACTAATTTGGCACATGTTGATGGTATAAGTAAGTTGCATTTATTATTTTTAAAAATAAATCAGCTTCATGCTGCATCCCGCACATATCAGCAGCAGGCAGAGGGAGCTTAGTGTTAAGGCACTCCCCACTTTCCTCTGAAATCTCGACGCATTGCATCTAGAGTGAATTCAAGGCCGCGCTGACTAATGTGCAAAAGGGATTGGTTCACTTAAACCAATTGCATACAGAGAATATATTAAAAAAAATATTTTATATGAGTGCAGAAAGGTGCAAAAATATTGATAAATAAATATACAACTATAATGATAATAATATGTGAAATAATAAGTTAAAATTATCATTTGGCCTCTAGCCAATGATAAAAATATTTAATCAATATTCTCTCTTGCGAAATCATTCTAAACAATTACCTTTGGGTTGGCGGACATTTCTAAAATTCTTCCTTAAGGGATGCTATCGACTTAAGTAAGTTATAAGCAGCATATTAAAATTTCAACAGACAATGTCAGAGCTATTGGACAGTTGGCAAGGTTCAAATCCTGCTATATTCAAATTCTTTTGTTTTCTAAGAGCTTTTCTTCCTAAAATATTAATAATACTGTTAATCATTTCAGATAAACAACAAATAAAGTTAATACCGATAAAGTATAGAGAGTGCATTATACCCCAGCTCCTGGCACAATATCATTGTCTCCACTACATGAGCGGAGGCGTTTTGAATCCTTATTTTTGGTGTAAACTATCAGATTCTTTGCGTATTGTCAATGTGCCAAGGTATTTAGTTTATATTGTTTCTATAGATATATATTTTTTCAATTTATAAATACATCTTTTAAGACACTTTGTTCTTCGTCAAGTGGCGAATTTGAATTTTAAACACTCAGTAAACACAGAACACTGCAACCAAACATACAAAATGATATTCAAACACTAGGTTCCCTCTGCCTACCCTTCTGTGTGCTGAATACAGCGTGAAGCTGACTTTTAAACTTAAATAAGACATTAAAAAATATTTAAAGAAAAATTCAAAACAAATACCAACAATATTTTCTTCTACAATTACAGATTAGAATACAACTCAACATCATCAGTGATCATCAAAGAGTTATCGACTAGCAGAAATGGCGGTATAAATGGATTCAAAGACAAACTTGCATTACCCCCCATAAGAATGGACAGTTCCTCTATGGAAAACCTTCCTACCATCGAAAACCTTTCCACCATAGACATAGATCCAAATATGTCAGCCGAAACTAAATCCCTAGGCCATCTAGGCCATACAAGCGAAACTATCGAAAAAAAGAAGAAAACGATCAGAGCAAGAATTATGGATACGTTTAAAGGTATAAAAAGATTCAATGACTGATTAAATATTTTCGATACTTTGTTTGATTTCGAAAGAAAATTGTGTACCGTTTCTGTACATAATGACAATGTTATATAAATCAAAGTTTAAAATGTTTAAATTAATGGCTAAGATAAAAAAATAAGTTAAGTAACAACAAGGATGATTAAAAATTGAAATTTAATTTCAAATGGCTATTAAAGTTTCTAATGTTTTTTTAATATATTCATTACAATGAAAGAGATTATATGGTAATTTTGTTTTGTTTAAATGTGAGATTTGTTTGTATTTTATTCAAAAGTGATGTATATGAAATAATGTTAACCTATAATTCATTGATATTATATATGGGTACGAAATGAATTACGAAAAAAATATTTTTAAAATTTAAAATAAAATACTTTAAAGTAGACTATTTTTATTATATTATGTTATATTAGTAGAGGTGGTTTATTTAACCTTTTTTTTTTTAAATTTCTACATACGTTTTTACTTTATATTCAGTTTGTTTCCAGGTTTTCCATGTACTATATAACATATAAATAATTTATACTGGCTCTTAAAGCCTTTAAAATATTTTAAATACTAGATATTTAAAGCTTTTAAATAAAAATAATTATTGTTGAAAATAAAATATTTGGTAGTGTTTCTTAGCGTGCTACAAACATAGTGTTTATTTTTTGTGAAATTATATAAAAAATTATATAATAATAATGTATTATAATTGTAATAATAGTTTATACACATTCGGTATATTTTTGTATCTATCTGTGGCTTTAGTGAAAAACAATATTAAATAAATCATTTCATTATGTATCTGTGTATAAATAAATGTAAATGTGTTAGTTTTGTGTAAGAATTGTACAATTAAAGTTTTCGTTATATAAAAGTAATTTTGATAACTATATTATATACATAATATAGAATAAGAAAAGTCATAATTTTTTATCATTTTTCAAGAGTTTGTTGTTATATATGTATAAATAAATTTTATTAATGTATAAAAGATTGTTATTTAGAAACTCGAACGGTTTCCATGAGGAAAACTAGTTTGAATCTCGTTCAAATTTTCATACGTTTTCTTCTAATTTTTTTTATAAAGCTTTTTTCCTAAGGTAAAAAATTTAAAGGGGTTTCCACCAGAATTCGACGGAAAGTGGTCAACGAAAATGGGAATGGTGTGTCTTAAGATCCCAAGATCTGCCTACCCTGCTATAAGCGGGATACAGCATGGAAATAAAAAAATACTATATATTTTTTTATATTAAGACTACATTTAAATACTATAAGACAATAAAAAAATATATTATTAAATTTCTTATAAACAAAACATTTAGTATTATTTTATCAAACTTCGTCTTTCAAACAAGGTCATATACCTTCAATATTTTTTTATAATTGACAGTAAATCTTCCTAGTAACATCAAAGTAAGTATAACATTAATAAAAATATTTAGAATAATACAAAAGGCGGCCTTATCGTTAAATTTTTCAGGTAATATATTGTTAGCAAAGATATAGGTGATAAAGACTATAAAAGCAATAGAATCGTGTCGCGCCGGAGATCCGCAAGGCTTCATATTATCACCATTACTATACGCGCTTTACATCAGCGACTCCGAGAACAGCATTAGTCGTACACCGTCGACATCGCCCTTTACACCACGGCTCGCTTCTTGACTAACACTAACAAAGACTGCTACGAGCTGCCGACACCCCAGACGATTGGTGCAGCAAGTGGCGGTTTGAGATTAGCCATGCTTCTTCCTCGTAAACGTTACGAGACGATACTATTTACCTACAAGGTAAACCAACCCCCTGAGATCAAATACCTAGGCGTCGTACTAGACTCGAAACTTCTTCTCTTTCGAAACATATGTAGATATATCCTGAGCTGTCTGTACCCGGTCATATGCAAGCGGAGTAAAATGTCACTTTGGAACAGGCTGACAATGTTTGACCAAGCATGCTAGACCTCCTTTAGAGGGTCCAAAACAAATTCCTAACAAAATGCTAAGAGGCGGCGAGGCCAGTTATATCGAACGCGCGACATGGCCCAATGCTCAAACTCTTCTAATTAGTTTACGCAGGCCATTCCCGTGCGATCGCTGCTCCCTTCAGTCAATAGCAGTTTAGCCCTTTCAAAAAAAGCCAATCGAGGGCAGTTGCTTGTATGCAACGGCTCTTACCTATTGAAAGGAAACTCATGTGAAGTATTGTCATTGGGTGAAACATATCACTTATTGCAATTACGTGGAATCTGTATTAGAATTATTTAGAAATATATAGAAAATTTGTATTTAATCTTTTTTTAAGCAACGTTAAACCTTTTCGATTCCATTGCACGGCTGGTTTCGCCCACTTCTTTTTATTTAATATT
Source organism: Heliconius burneyi (assembly GCA_018247715.1). Taxonomy (NCBI): domain Eukaryota; kingdom Metazoa; phylum Arthropoda; class Insecta; order Lepidoptera; family Nymphalidae; genus Heliconius; species Heliconius burneyi. The sequence goes on from DWGR01000232.1 coordinate 4,157, forward strand.
TTTAAGTGTTTTTAGGGGACATACATAATAGATATACATATTTTTTCTATATACGTACACTTCACTGATATTAATTTAAATTTTCTGGTATTTTCTTTAATTTTGCTAGCAAAAAAAAAATTATAGAATAATGTTATTTCATATGTATACGCGAGCACGACGCAGATTTCCCCGTGATATTCCCTAACCCTAGCTGTAGGGGTTTCGGGTTGAAAAGTATTACTTCATAATCTCATAAAAATCGGTTCAGCTCTTCCACAGATTAGCTCGGACAAACAGAAAGACAGACAGATAAACACAAATTTTGTTTGTGTTGTAGTGTCATGTAAATAACTATCTGCACTTAAAAACAGATTATTTTGAAATTTATTTATATGTATAGAGTAAAGGTATATTTAAGTGTATTTAGGAAAAATAGATTGATTGGTTATTTACACTGTTAGAAGCTTAATGAACCGTTATTAGAATCTTTTAAATTTCTATATTTAAAGCAAAGATGCTCGCAAAACTTGTCGCTGTAATCTGTCTAGATTCACGCGCACAAAAATTGCGGCTTCCCAATGTCATTGGTAATTCCTATCTCATGAGAATTCCGGTGTATAAAGTAGCGTCCTCCTCCTCTATCAGTTGGTGAAAATATCATAAATCGGTGTAACTAGATGTCTCTGACAGACAAAATTTAAATTGGTTGTTTGTATTTTACTATCGTGTTAATAACTATGTACATTTAAAAACATTTTTTCAAAATCACGGACAAAGTATATACCACTCGTATGTATGTGTACATTAAAATTGTCCACTATGAAATAGGGAATAAAAACGAATTGAAAATTTCTTTTGCATTTTTATTCCTTAATGTAGCTAATCTATTTTGCTTATCTTCATATTATCTTCACATAGATTCGTGTCGTATTTGTTATTTTAAGCCTAGCCCTTTATTTTTTCGCAAATATATCCAATGTACAGACACCATTTTTATACTGTTTTATTATTGTATAGATTAAATACTTTGTTACATTGTGTACATAAATAAATATAAGTTGTTATCTCAACACGAGGTTCGAGTTCGAGTTTAAAGACATGCCCATTCCATTAAGACACTTCCGTTCCCCACTTTCCGCCGTATTCTGGAAAGATTGCGTGTTGAGTGGTGGAACTCACGCTTTCAGCGGTCTTATCCTAAACGTGAAGGTTGTGAATTCGATTTCCACTAAGGGAGAATAAAATATTTCCGTTTGCAGTAAGAAATTTAAAAATTCAATAAAATTTACATTGGAAATATCAGTAAAACGCCAGTGTAATCATTTCCAATATTTTTATTATTAATTTAGTGGCAGTGAAGTTTTTTCGAGATGTTTCTTAATGTAACTAACGGAAATCGGTGTTTCAGTCGTCGCTAGTAAATTAATAATTATATATGATTCCATATTTTATATCGAAGTCCCATACAATATATAAATTGAATAAATTTTAATGTTATATTTTTGTTTATATGACTATAAATAATTAAATATCACTTGAAATTTTATATTATGAAACAAAATGTATAACAGTTTACATTACAATTTAACAAGTAGACTTCGATATTTACAAAAACAAAATCACAACGAAATGGCAACGCTTACACACAATAACAGCCATACTCAGAGACGACAATTAGTGTTTAACTGGTTAATTATAAATCGAGACAATATATGTACCTACAGTAATATCGACGAGTCGTAGCTGCCATTTAATTAAGATCTAAACTTTTGCGCATTGCACTTGCGTCACAATAATTATCAAATTAAGAAAAAATGCTACAATCAAACCTGGGCAGCCCTACGTCTCACTTCAGGGCGTTCACGACTCTTTGACTGTACTGTATTTAATGGATTTATAATATTAAGTATAAAGCCAATTTCCGTATCTAACGACTTTAAACCACAAATAAAACATACAAAAGGTACGACTGGATACCGTTAAATTTGATTTAAACGAAACAAATGTGACTATTTTAGGAACCTATTGTGTACAACAAAAGACAATCTGAGTACAGTAAGTTCGACAAGACGTGACCGCCTGTTGTTGTTAAGCTTTCTAAACTTTGGTGCATTGTTAATTTGGAAGAAAATAATCAAAAGTAAGAAAAATCCTAAAATCAAATCTCCGCCATAGCTTGTATAGCTAACCTTAGGACAGCCACGAATCGCCAACCGTACGGTAAATATAAAAAAGAAAATTACACCCACTTCCACTCAGCGTCTTCAGTTAACACATAACATTATTCTATGTAGTGCTCTCCTGTGTCAATTATCATATTGTTTATTTTATGTTATAATTTTATAAAAGATTACGTATGCTTTGAACAAGGAAATACAGTGACTTCATTATAATTATACATTTATTTTATATATATTGTTTTGTTTTGGCACATCTTTCGCTTTGACGTTACAGAATGAGCGCGAACTTTCATTCATTCAATACAACCTGACGTTTAGATTTTTTTAAAATTAAATTGTATACGCAAAGTACCCATCTGTTGACCACCATTTCAATAATTGAATTTTTTTATAATGATTTAAAGCTATTACAAACATATAAATTAAAAAACACGACATTTTTTTCCTAGAGTATTCACATTATTGGATTCAGTCCTAACGTTTACTAAAGCGTACCCGACACCTGCGATTAAAATAATAATTCTTACACCTAATTTGTTAATGGCACTCCTACTTACGTGTTATTAAAAATTTCATTGAAACTTATATTATGTATAAAGTGGATTAATGCTAAACTAATATAATTATACTACAAGTAAAGTCGCGAAAAGCGCTTCAATGGCAGTTTTTTGTCTTGTCATATATATAATTTTTACATGATGTTTAATTGTAAATGTGAGGTAAAGGTTGTATTTTTTATATTCTCTCACAATTTCTGAATTGGATAGGTTGATAGGTCTGTGTGCCAGTTATATTTTTTAACAGATAAAATAAACGATCTGAAACATGTGCTTTATAATTGATGTCTAACAAATTGTCTTTAACAAGTAAATATTTGAAGTCACTGGTATTTCAAATAAAAAAAAATCTTTCATATATAACACTCTGTTTCTACGATCAACATGCGATTAATTCACTTTTTTTAAATTTCTATGTAATATTAGAGTCGATCTTTTAATCATCTCGTTATACCTCTGTGTAACTCGGCCACTTTCGAAATAGCTTCACCTAAAATTTTATAGCAATAGTAATTTATAGAAATTATTTAATTAGAATTAATAAAGACATGTCACAATATCAAACCTTAAAATCAAATTCTTATAATTTATGTATCAAAACATCAAAATGGTGGTTTTCTGTCGGTTCATGAAAATTTATTTATTTATTTACCATGAGAAGAGCATGTTTTCACAGCTTTTATTACATATGCTAATAGTAGCTATTACAATTATGCGATTCTATTTATTAAATAATTATAAAGAAATAAGTTTTGTTATAAGGCATATTAAGTGACAATCGTATATGATATTTACTTACTGAAAATAATTTAACGTTCAAAATACACCATCCATATCACTTTGAATTTCTTGTAATAAAAAGGACCAGACATTCCGCTTGAATTGGTTAAAATTTTTCTATTAAAATATTTTTATTTACAAAAATTTTAAGCAACACACCCAATATTAAATCATACTATTACATTCATTGTACAAACGCCAAAATTAAAAACAAACAAGCACTCGTACATTCACACCGTCATTACGTCAAAGTGATTTAACCACAGACTAGAAAACTTTTAGCTCTAAATTATTTTCATGAACCGTTTTCAACTTGGAAACAAACGGACAGCACATAATTACAACAGGTATCGTACACCAATATGTATACAGTCGTTTGCCGACAGAACGCTGCACCGACATCTACTATAGATAATAATTTTAATAATTATTAACATTACACCTAAAATAACTATACATTTTATTCCAGCCGCAGCCGTAAAACTTATTAAACTTCCATATATCATACAATTCACATATCAGTACTATACAAAAATTAAAAACATTATACAATAATGCTACGATATCATAGATCTTATCAATACAAGATTTGACTTACGACTACCAAATACCAATTTGGCACGATGTGACGCTGTGTGGTATATTCGTATTTTAGTTACAACCTTTTTTTTTAAACATTCAGCTAGCTCACTTTATTATATTATTAAGAGTATTTCTGTGAAACGTCGACTCGTCTCAAGGCCGAGAGCCACATCCGCGAACTTACTGGTTAATTTTAAATAAAGCAAAAAGAGCGATCGCTCATCAGTCTAGCCCACACGCCCTCAAAACCTAACGACAGCTTGCGACGACGCGAATCGAGCCAAGTTCGTCACAAAACAAACTTGCCATTATTGTTCTTTGTCGACTTACCCACGTACGTAATGGTATTTCTTTGTTGATGTTCTAATGTTAATTGAATATGTATCATGAAACGATTTCTTATTTAGGCCTACCTTCGACTATGGATGTCGTGATCATGTTCGAAATTAGCCGCATAGGATAATACAAATAAAAGAATATATTTGGTAAATTAAATAGTTAGGAAAAAGCAGCGGATTTATGGCACCTTATTCCTTTGCTAATAAGTCGTCTATAATTTATTATTACCTAATTATAAAGACCATAATGTTGATGATAAATATTTGTGCTGCTGTTCGTCGCCGACAACGCCGGACGTTATATAATAGAATACGCTACGGTACTGTACGTACATATGTATGTATATATCCAATACACGATCGATAGCACGCAAAAGTGCGTTTTATCGATTCAAAAATGTGCTCGACGACTGACTTGTACACTAGCCTCCATAGGAATCGAGAGGAAGTCAGTTTTACTTACTTTATTTCCCTATTTATTAACTAACGTTAACACATCTGCCCACGCGGCTCGAGCCGGCGGAGCGAGTGACCATTTGAAAATTTCATAAAAAGTCTTTAATTTTCGCGACATACAATCGCTATGAGCTCTGTTTTCACTACCTACAATGATTCAACGACTCGGTGCGCCAGTGTACACACAGCCCTCTTTTCTAAAAGTCGACAATCTTAGGGCCGGTACCGGGCTGCGGTCACATCACCCAAAGGACTCGGTGGTATTATTGCTTGAAGGCCCCGGGCGGCGGCGGGCGGCGGAGTGCGGCGGGTCAGCGCGCGGCGACGCGGCACAGCGCTAGGCGCAGCGCGGCGGCGGCGGGCACGGCGGCGCCGCACAGGCCCGATCAGAGTCTGTCCTCCTCCTCTTCCTCTTCGCCTTCGTCACCAGCCTCCTCGTTCTCCTCCCGGTAGCCGGGGTGCTCGCTGATCGCATAGTAGTTTCCATTGTATATGACACCCAGCTCTCTTAGCGCGTCGCCCCGAATTGTCGCCTTGATCGTCCAGTTGTAGCAGTCATCGGATTCCGACTCTCGGTCAAGCCTTTCAACATCGAGGATCTTGGAGCTGAGCCGCTCGAGGATAATACCGATATCTTTGATGGTCAAATGCCGCTTCTGGTCGACACTCAGTTGATCAATTAACAATAGAAACTTCTCAGACGTGACCGCCTCGTCCTCAACTAGGGTGTTTTCGGTTTCGCTCTCCGACGAGTCTCGATCGCCGCGTCGAGCGGACTCGGCGTCGAGAAATCGCACGTGACCCTTCGGCCGGCCCTGTGGCGAGGCGCGCGGCTGCGAGTCCTGTATGGGTGAGGTGGCCACGCTCTTGTGTACGGCGATGCGGCGGCCCTCCTCGTGCAGCGCGCAGCAGTGGAAATCGCACTCGTCGGTGGGCGGGCGGTGCGCGTGGCCGTGGGCGTGGGCGGCAGGGGTGTGGGCCGGTGGGGCAGCCGCGCGGCACTCCGCCGTGTGCACATGGTGGTCAAGCGAGGATGGCGCGCGGGAGAGACGCGCGCGTGCGGGGCCGGGTTCGTCGTGATTCACGACTGTGATGTGCGGCGGCGGAGGCTGCGGGCGCTCCAGGGAGGTTTGTATGACGAGCGAGGGCCGGCGGTCGGGCTTCGCCTGCCGTGATGGCGAGCGAGCGGCTGGCGACGCCTGCGGCCGCTGGTCCCAATGCAGCACCACTGTGACGCGCCCCTTGTTGTCCATGATTTTCCATGAAGGTGTTTCATCGTGTAGCTCGAGAGCGTGTATCGTCTCGCATACAATTTTCGGAATCGCCGATATAGCTGGAAAAATAAATTAAAATTAAGAAGCAAATAATTTAATAAAGCAAAACATTAATAGAAGGACAATAGAAAATAATAATATTCTACAATATTCAATGTATATTTACAATCACAACGCAAGATCTTTAACTTACTTACAACGTTAAATGAACTGAACATTGAAGGCAATTAACCAATTGAATGAACTAACCAGCCTTGATAACGTCGACCCCCGTCGGATACCATCTCTCCCCCTGCCGCAGCAGCAGCAGTACGGTGTTGGGCGGGAGCGTGCGCCAGTACTCGCCGTCCTCAACCTGCGTGCCGTCGCTCTCTAACACCAGCCGCACTGGCTCGCTCGCCGCTACTGAGAGCTTCTCTTTCCCTGGAAAAAAATATATTTTTTTATAAAGTGAGCTCATAATTACGCATTTTTTTAAATTCTGCAGCGCAGAAATTTGTCTCTTTTATTTGAAATAATATATTTGAAAGAACAAAAGGAGTAAAATGTTTTAGTTAATGGTAATGGTTCTACCGTGTTGGATAGGCGAAGTGCTACTACCTAGAATAACGTACGTAGGATAAAGATAAAAAAAGATCTTTATGCATTTTCATTACGTCGTAATATCTATAATTAACTGTATTCTAGTCAAAAGCGCTTAAATGCGAGTACAATACTTAATGTATTATATTTTACTCGACTTGCTTAAGGTAAAAGGACTGCATTGCATTTACCCGCCCAAGCTACAAAAACTAAAAAGAAACTCGTGACTCGACAGTAACTATAATTTTTTTTTTTATGCTTTACAGATTTTGAGAAGTCAGTCCGTATTCGGAATTCGGTCAGTTTCTGGACTAATAGATATACTGTGTTATTCAAGAGGCGCAGTCTATTGGCGCTTAATTCTCAAAGCGTTTATTTGCAATATTTTGTATGTAAGATTAGGGTAAATGATTGCAAATTATATTAAATCATATACATCATCTCACCCTACAGTCTGGGTTAGCTCCAGATTAGAGAACTTAAATCATAAGACTTGATTTTGAATGCCACTGGATGAACTGCGGCGTTATGAACCATCATCTAATCCACCATTCGTTCTGTTTACGCGAAAAGTGAAAATTGGAGGTGCATAAAAGTAGATACACAGATTGTGTAAAAAATAATTTAATTAACAAAAATGTCGCGTTATTCACAATAATTGACTTTAACAAGAGGATCAACAGAGAAAATTATCACTTACTTTTGTGAGTAAGCTCTAAATTGAATTATTTCACCATCGCAATTGATCGGATTTAGAGTGATGCTAGTAAACTAGGCTGGGCGAGGACGAAAGCGGGTCATACGTACAACTGCGGCAAATCTTATTGACCTCCCTAAGTTGCGAGTACTAGATGCATCTTGGGAGTTCAGACTGATGTTTAATTGCTATTACTTGATTGTACGGTACTATTGGCGGCCCAAGACGAAATTTAATACTATATATCATATATGACAAATATATATTTGTATACATGTGTTATACATATAGAGATCGTTCTGTTGTTATGACTTCGATTCCTACTGGAAGGAATGATTTATTTCAATTCTCGATCTGATAAGAAGCACGTCATTGAGTTCCGCCACTCTACATGCAATGTCTCGAAAATTAGAATCACTACGATTCGTCTGCTTAACCTACTATATGCGTGATGCAACGTTAGCGTGAGGCTAAAAACATGTATACCTTTGATAATAATGACAGTACAGTACAGTATTTTATGTATTTACTAGCGGACGCGCGCAGCTTCACCTGCTTATTTGGACCCTTGGGGGTGAATCCTAATAAGCCATGGAAAATGTTTTCAATGAAAAACTTTTAAGAGTCTACATTTCAAATTTTATAAAAATTGGTGCCGATTTTAAAAAAATCCATACAAACTTTCAACACCTATTTCATCCCTTTAGGGTTAATTTTTTTAAAATCCCTTCTTAGTGGATGTCCAGATTACGAAAATAAGCATTTGTCCAAATATCACGTTTCTACGCACAGCGGTTACGGCTGTGCTAGGCTTTTGTATATAAATGACGATATACATATGATTTTATATGACGATATAATATATGATTGAGTTCAGTTTTATTGAATTACTAAAGGTATAAAAGAAATAAAGCATGAATAAATTTTCCCCATTAATTTTTAATAAAAAAACAAACATAAAGATGTCAAATACATTTTTATATATTATAATGTTAATTATTTTGTTCTCACGTTAAAAAAGTGGAGAGAGAAATGTCGAAATGGAGGAATATGAAAAGTAACTTCACGCTTTTTCCCATATTGTGGGTAAGGCAGATTGAACCTAGTGTTAAAACACTCCGTTCGCCACGCACCACCCAGTTTTCGGTGGAATTTGACGTCGTGCTTTTCATCAAAGCAAGGAAACCGAAGCTAATTCATTCACTAGAGTTGGCCGTTATTGAAAAAGTTCTAAGAGTTATCTATGACGAATGACACATTTTAAGTACGGAAAGTTTTTTTGACCGCAGATAATAATGACAAAAGGAATATCCAACATAAGAAGAGTTTTTGAATTCCATTCTGTTCTGTTCCTGGTATTAGCTCGTTCATCAAAACAAACTTTTCAGCTTAATAATATAGATTAGTATATAAAGATCTTATATTAAAAAACTTACCTCTGTGTATAAGCTCCTCGAAGCTAGTCACCACCAATCCCTTCCTCACGTTTCGCGAACTGTCCCATATCTTAAAAGGCCTCTTCCCTCTAACCTCCTGATAACAAACACACTGCTTAGTTAAATCACTTTTGTCATATTATCAAAGAAAATTTACCATTTGTCACCTACATTTTATGATTTTTATTTTTTAATTTAAAATAGGATTTGAACTCGTTGTTTTCAAACAATTCATCAGATACTTAATCTTGGTAATTACAATATAATATTTTATTTGTATGACATGCTTATTTATATTTTTTTTTTTCTATAAAAAAATACTTAATATACAAATCTTATTATCATTTATAGGAATAAAGCGGTATGATTGTTTTTATTATGTACAATGATATGCGAAATTGAAATTAGCGCTAATGAGAGGACGTTACTATAAAATGCAATGGCTGTGTAATAAAATCGAAAATAAAGGAACCAGCTAAATAAATGGTATTTGCACTACTCGGGTATTAAAAACTGCCCGGCTATCAAAATGTACTCTTTCTATATGTACAAAAATATATATTTATAATTTCTAATGTGCTTTAGCTGAAACTAAAACTTTTATGTTGTAAATTGATTTCTATACGAGTACAATACACTAAGATTTTTTTCCTGTAAACAAATTATTGTTAACCGATATTTAGTAATTACCATTCAATTGGTTAAAATTTACTCAATTAAGACAAAACAAGTGTATTTCATTATTAAATCATTCGACAAGCATAAGCGTAGGCGCTACGTCGTAGCCGTCGTAGCCGGCGTAGAGCCTGCACTGGATGCAGCGGTGCAACGCCCGAGCGACCTGCTCCCCCGTCCCCCGCGCCCCTACCCTCTTACGCCCTCGTCCTCGTACCCCCCTCTCCTCTTGCCCTCCCTGACACGCCCCGCCACACGCACTGTGCGTTGACCTACTGACATCGCCCTCAACGATCTTTAATCCAGACTGGACTTGTCCAATGCTGGGCAAGATGGAATCAACAGGCGTAGACCCCCACTATATCACTGATCAGCTGAATTAATTGACATGCCAAATAAAAGTTCGAGAAAAAAACGAGAAGCAAAAGCATTTGTTTGTTTTTTCATAAAACTTTCAATGAAAACAATCAAAAACCATTCGTAAACATAATATAATTAAAGTAAAACTACAAGTGATGGATTGGTACCATTTATTTTATTCGATGTCGGCGCCTCGGTGTGATGAACTCGCAAATAATATAATAAGAGGTACTACGATGTATTTAGAGGATGTCGCGATGAGCGATGAGGAGTGCATGGTCGGGGTCTACACATAAAGTTACCTCTTGTATTTCGACTATCATTGTCACGACACTCACTCACACTTGCTACTTCACTTTAAATTCACTTTTCTGTTTATCCAATCTATTTTACAATTAGTTGAAGTCTTTCTCATAGTTGCTGAAGCAAATGTTAGAGGACGTAAGCGATCGCGGCAAAAGATTCCGTTATCGCATTAAAGAAACTCTCAACAATATATAAGCTTAAAAATGAACTCCACTCGTGAAATATACACATGCGACTGAGAGGCACGAACCTAAATCATACGGCCACAAACGGCACTTCCTAATAAGAATCACTAAACAACGTGTAAAAATAGTAATTTGAGCATCTGTAAAATTGGGAACACATCGCTATCTATTGTAATTAGTGCTTCATTCACAATCGTCGGTTATCACATGCGAGTTTAAGTGTTATCCTAGTTCATCGTTCATCGTGAAGGTAAAACGGGAGCATCTTATTATAGATTACAGAAGGGGGCGGCGCGGTGCGCCGGCGAGCGCCGCGACCGCACTGTCGACTCGCGACTCGTGACTCGTGACCGGGTCGCGGCCTCCCCTACCCCCTACCGCCGCCGCCCCCGTCGCACCCCCGCCCCGTCCCGGCCCCGCCCCGCGCCCCCGCCGGAGCCCCGGACCCGCACTGCAGCGCCCTACCCGATGCCGTAACATCTTCGAAATTAACAACACCGATAGTGCACTTTTCGGCCTCACAAAACTATATAATTTCATCGTATGGACCGTTTCTCCGCATCTAAAGATAGAAATTTATATTTATATATCGCCAAATTGAGGTTGCGTATCAATGAGATGCAAATCGGCGAAACCACGGTTACTCCAAACTATCTCTATTTAAGATACGCCCGCCTATTCACGGCTCTTTCATACCGGTGAATCAAAGGAAACTGTTACGAGGCTTACCACGCTCATTTAGTTGGTTTTTAATGCTTATTGGTGGAGCTCGATGTGTAATTTATAGATGGTGAGGTATTTTTAATAAGAATATTCGTTCAACCCAGTCCGTTGCCCCGATGTTTTAAAATACGTAGACGTGCTACGGCGTAGGCGACATCGTTGCTATTACAGCAATGTAAAGTATTTTAGACGTGAAGCTTAAACATTTAATTTTGGTTATGAAATATTTTATTAAAAGCCCCGTCCATTTTAACATAGTGGAAATACATTAAGGTACACATTATTTATGTATATTTTATATACAAAGAGAGTAAGCTTACAGGAGTATAAAGTCCTTGTCGATTATAGAGTACGTTGGGTTAAACACCTCAAGTTGACCGTTTTTGCCTGAATGCGCGACACAAAGGAGGGTAATGTGTTTATATATCTATTTATATACTTACAAATAGCAATTATGTACACACATAAATTTATCTAGCTTCAGCTGTGTCTCGCACATAGCTTGAACCAGAGTAGGAAGAGGGAACCTAGGTGGGTGTTATTAAGTTTTAAGACATTTCACTTTTAAACCTACAATTATCACATTGGGTGTAAGTTATGATAATAATAATATCTAAACAACTATCTAAATATTATCATTTTAAGGATATCAATTAATAATTTTTTATAAATAAAAATATAACAGTAAAGCTTTTTCATTCATATAATATGGTGGACAAGGAGAATTCCGTATCAAGACATTTTGTTCTCCATTTTCGAATTCCATTCCGCTTTATCTACTGGACTAGAGAAATAAAAATAAGTTAAATGTAATCATTCCCTGAATGGGAAACAAAACCACAATCGTCGAATATCAGACTGTATGTTTTTCTACGATAGCCATTTCTAATCTACTAATAACCCTAAAGCGGCTTCGATCGCTTAAAATTATTACTATTATTTTATAGACAAATTGTACAACATTGATTGTAGCCTATGTATTATGCTGGTGTATAAGCTATATTACTGGAAAGTTTCATCTAAATCCGTTCAGTATTTTTGTAAAGAGAAACAAACAACCATCCTCACAAACTATCACATTTATAATATAAGAAGCATTAATAGGATAATAGGATAAAGCCAGTCGTGTCGCCAGGGTACAAGTATGTCACTGTAAACATGACTGGTTGTCGGTTCAATCCCCACTGAAATACACCTATCCGGCTGTGTGACAGATACAGCTTGAAGTTGTTTTTTTTTTAATTAATAGGTTTATTATAAAAGAACAGACTGTGTTAAATTTAAAACGAATAATAATAGTATCAAGTGTCATACCATACTTCTAATTACAAGTGACTAACTAACTTAACCCAATTTCCACTTGCCCATAGGGAACTAATAGCGGAGTGATTAATTTGGTTATGCCAGTTTGTCTGTTATAAGTAACAGACAGATTTTTTTAAATACTTATAATTAATTTTTATTTAGAAAATATGTAACATACTGGTTCTGTATTACACTTTGAAATTCTTCGAAAATGTAAAATTTCTATTTATTTATTTATTTATTTTTAGGGAAATAAACAGTATATTAAATAAAAATTAATACACACAACAAAAATTACACAAATAAAAAAACATGTATCTAAAGAACTCCAATTAATGTAAACATAAAAGAATAAAAAATCTATGATATCCGTAAAGAGAAATGGTACAAATAATCTACTACTAAATTATCGTCGCCTAACTATTTAATATGAATTTACAATCGACTTCTAATCGTGAAAGTGAACACTATATCTTAATAACATTTTTTTTACTTTACGCTGTATCCCGCACATAGCAGCGTTGACAGACGGAACCTGTTTCCCAGTAGTGAGACACTCCATTCCCATTAAGACACTTCCGTTACCCATTTTGTAGCGATTCCTGGAGTTATTACATATTGAATAGCTGTACTCAATGCCACACTTGACATCTTTACTAGAACGCAAAAATAAAAATATTAAATAGTTCTGTTCCTCAAATGGGAATCAAACACAATCTGTCGCGTTTACAGTCACACGCTTGTGCCCCTGCACCATAACTTGCCTCAATTACTATACTTGGATATTGTAATATTTTTTCCTACTGAGTTAAGAACTTTGTCTGTTGGATAGCGGAACTCAAAGCCGTAATTGATTGAATTTAAAATCAATATAATTATTACATCGGCCTTTATAACTTATAATTTTTCAGTCAGATATGTGACAACGAAGTTCAAAACTGAGGCTTAAACCAACTCCCACGAAACATTATCGATATAATACCAATTAATCACGAAAATCTAAGAATTTACTTATTTGGGATGTATTGATCAAATATCTATTCCTATTATGTATATATATTCGTACTTTTATTATATAAGAAAATATTCCTATTTATTATTATTATTTACTTTTTCTTTAATACCGAGATAAAGTGAACTTAGTGTTAACACACTTTGTACCCCATGCATTGTCCAATTTATGACGATGCGTGTTGAGTAGCAGAACTCATTTGTTTTGTTTTATTATTAAATCCATTGTAATAAAAACATTATAGAATGTTTAAAAATAAACAATTCTACTTTGATCCGTTATTTAGAGGAGATTGTGGTATAAGTATTTACTAAGAAAAAAACGTATTCTGCGCCCAATAGGGACAAATATTGAAAAGTTAAGAAATGTAAAATTAGTGCATATTCCCGCAAACTTAGGTTTGTCAAGTTTTATAAATTGTACTTCCTGCTGACTTATAATCTTGAATTTGGTACCGAAGCCTCGATGGGTGAGTTTGACTCGCAAGTCTGACCCTAACACATGTTTCTAAAAGATAATAAATATGAAACAAATGCCCAACGTCAAAAGGGCCATTGATATATTTACGAGTTTAAAGAAATGTTATGTTAAAGCATCCTGAGAAACAATCCACATGAGGAGACAATGAGATATCCAAATATCCGATGTCAAGAGCCCCGTTGAGAGATTTACAACTTCGCTGGAACTTCGCACCAACACATTGTGGGAAACCAGCTACAGGAGTAGGGACACTTTATTTTGTATTTAAATCGACCGACCTTAAGGATAAGGCGTTAGGGGGAAGATATATATTTCTCCTCCCTAATTATACAAAACTAAAATCCATTTAACACGCAATGTCTTGAATTCAGTCGGAAAATGGAGGACGGGGTGTTTTAACGCTAAGATGTCTCTGTCTGTTATAAGCGTATGAGTGTAGGAATAGCGGAGATCGGGAAGCGGGGGAGGGTGTCCATACCCACCCCAGGATAGTCTTGTGCCCACTACAAAAATTTTAGTAACAAAAAAAATACCATAAAAGTAAATTAATACCCTTCACAAGAACAGATCTGTTCAATTATAAAGTCCAAGCCTTCCCTGGAATATATTTCTAGATATGTATATGATGTACGCAGGATAGAGCTTGAATCTAAAAACATATCTAAAGTAAACAGTATCTAATATTAGAAAAAAGGGAAGCCCTAAAAACTTAAAAAAAATATATATTTATTTTGATTTTTATTTATTTATTTTTTTTATGGAAAAAGCCATGGCAAGCGAGTAACCCGTAGGCTCGTTTGCCATAATGGTAAATGATCACCGCCGCCCACGACCCTGCGTAACACCAGAGGAGCTACTGGTGCGTTGCAAGCTTTTGAGGTGGTTGGGCGCCGGAGCCTGGCATTACCTAATGCTAAACACAGTGGCATAAAGCCACTACTTCACGCCGGTTCTAAAAGCCGTGGGTGGTAATGATCCGGTCAAGTCTGTCCATGCGTGTTGCCATTGCTGGTGACGTGACTCCCCCACTCATACTTTAGTCGCCTCTTACGACACCACCAGTACCAGGGAGATCCTATTCTAAGCCGGGAACACACGACGTAAAATTATATAAATTTTTAAAGGACAACTAAAACTGGCGTAGTCTTTATGAGGGCCATCACCATCAGTCAAGATGGTCCTAAAACTTTCCGCTACGGCAAGCGCCCCTCTCTTATATGCGCTGTAATTAGGTGCATGATATTTTTTTTAGTTTTACGCTGTATTCCGCATATAGCAGAATAGGAACATAAGAACTCAGTGTTAAGATACTTCTACCTTCGTTTCTTTGTTCCCCACTTTCCACCACATTCGGAGGTTAAGTGTTAAATAGCAGAAATCAATGCCACGCTGTTATTTTTTTCTTTACTGGAGCATTCATTTACTTTACTGGAGCATGAAGGGAATGAAAATTTTAAATATATCATTTTCTCAAGTAAGAATCGAATATATAACCTATCGTTTTTAAGATCGCACTCTTGTGCCCTCTGTGCGCTACGACTGACCTTTTATAAAAGCTTATGTTTATTTTTTTTTATTTGGTGTGTGTGTTTTAATATAAGGTTCTCTTGGTTTTTCCAGGGTGTCTGCGGAAAAGATGTTTTTGATGTTAATTTAAAACTGTAATTTGAAATAAAGGTAGAGTAAATAACTTTTATTTAGTTTTTCAATACAAACCAACCAACGCCACTTTTTACAAGTGAATACCAAAGATAAATTTTAAACATAAATAAGTTCATTAATTTGAATTAGAAAATTTCTTGTGTTTAGACAACATGTCTAGTCACAACATCTAGTGTTTTTACACAACATGTAAATACAGTTTGAAATTTGAAAAAAAGGTCCAATGTATTCGTAATTATCTAGAGATTTATACTATGTGAGAAAAACATAGTCAAACAAACAATATACGATCAAATGCATGAAATACACAAAAAAAACTGAATTTATGCTAAAAATGCTTAGCTGCAAGATATAAGTGGTACAGAGACCGAGATATATAACGCTTTCGAGTGTAGAGTCTACTTTAGAAGTCAGGAGATGAAAGGGAGCGTGAACTGCGCGTAAACTGTAACATTTTTTTTGCATTTTTTAAAAGAAAAAGGTAACCAGTCGTATGCAGGGGTACATGTGTGAGACTGTTAACGCGACCGGTTGTGGGCTTGAGTCCTAGTGAAGTAATTAAAATATTTAATATTTTCATTCTTCTGGCTTTCACACATGGTGTATTGAAAGTGCATTAATTGTCCATTGGCCTAACCTTTGTATTGTTCAAAGGCCTACCTTTGGATTTTATAGTTTTATTTTGAGGCAATGTCTAATTGTTGTAATTTAAATATGTATATAAATATCCTCCTAGATGAATTTATTTTAGTAATTATATCAGAAGGAAGATTGCTGGAATTGCCGAATTATAAAATGTTTAATGTTTGTTCAAGAACCCAATTTTGTCCAAAAAGTCACAAATTTCCTAATATCTACTGAACCACTGAAAATCACTGAACATGTAAGGGGGAAATGTATAGATACAGAGGTCGCCTACCTATAGACTACCGTAGATACGTCAAGTTTCACACTGTATTTAATTAAACAGCTTATTTATATATATGAGACCGATTCCCTCTCGAAGAAATGCATTATTTAATATTTTACCTAGTAACGAACCAAAGCGCAACGCTGTGTTCCTCAAGTCAACCAAAAAGAAACTCTCCAGAGTTCAACAGAAAGTGGGGAATGGAAGGGTTTTTTATTGGGAACAAAGTATCTTAACTAGGTTCCCAGGTTCCCTCCGTCTACCCTACTATCTACGGGGTGCAATATGAAGCTAAAAAAAATTATCACACTGCGACACTAGCACCTATTTAATTAAAAATAATCTTAAACCTCAGTATGGTGAAGGTCAAGGCTACTTGCATGCAGATAAGATAAAGTTGATAGGCAGGCGAGCTCGCCAACTACAAGAGAATATGTTATGTATCGCGTTTTATTTAAAAACTAACTATTGCCTCCGGCTTCACTCGTGTGGATAAATAATTATAATAATTGAGACAGTGGGCACATTCTAAGAGCCCGAAGTAAATATGACCGTAGATACATTTGCTCGTAACGAAATGGACGTGACATAATACACTCTTTAGCCTTCTTCGGTAAATGGATTACCTAACATTTTTTTTTCAATTCAAACCACTAATTCCTGAGATTAATGCGTTCAGCAAACAAACTTTTCAGCTTTATGTTACCTAAAAGTATTGATTTAAATTTCAGGTTCTTATGACACAATTGGGAAATTTGAAGTTTCAGATTGTTTGAAATGGATGTACACTGTGACAAAAGGTATCCGGAAATTTCAAATTTAAAAGTCACGCGGTAACTATTTTTCATATAATTCTTTTTTGTAAGTTGGTAGCACTGTGCTCATCTGATACCAAATTTCAGCGCGATCTGGCAGCTAGTTTGTTGACAGCACTCAGTTTAGTAAACACACCTCCGTAGTGCGCGGCGATTTTTGCAAAAAAAGCATCGTGAAGAAGCCTCTTTAGACACGCTGAAGCGTGCCAATGCTGATCCCTTATTCAAGGAACGCATCATAACTGTCAATGAGACATGGGTCTACGAGTATGACATGCCAACAAATCGACAATCATCAGACCAAAAACGAGCCAAAACCGAAAAAACCGCGCCAAAACAAGTCAACAGTGAAGGTGATGCTCACTGTTTTCTTCGATATTCGAGGTGTGATCCACTACGAATTCCTTCCGGAGGGACAAACAGTCAATAAGGAATACTATCTATCTGTATTGAGGCGTTTGCGTGAGAAAATCCGTGGGAAACGGCCGGGATTATGGAAGGAAAATTCGTGGTTTTTGCATGACGATAATGCACCATCGCATCGAGCTCACGTTGTGACCAAATTTAAGATCAAAAACTCGATAAATACCATCGATCAACCACCGCAATCACCAAACCTAGCTCCGGCCGACTTTTTCCTGTTCCTTAAACTCAAATTGCCACTCCGAGGACACCGTTATGAGTAAATTGAAGACATAAAAGAGAATTCGCCGCGAGAGAAGAGAAGCTAAAGAAGATCCCGGAAAGTGCTGATAAAACATGTTTCAAAGATTAGAAGAAGCGTTGGCACATGTGTATTGCATCAAATGGGGCCTATTTTGAAGACGACAAAATAAATATTGATGAATAAATTAATACTTTTTTAACATTTTATTTATGTCAACAGTAAATGCTCATCATGTTTTGCTCAACATAGCGCTATTTTCATATCTATTATAGATTAAACGAGCTGCTCGGATTTCTTCTTGAAATTTGGACGAAAACGTACAACGGGAGCGTATGTTCCGTCTTAAAGATAGGTTCCCTCTACCTATCCTATGATATATAACGGATAGCTCTATATAGCTGGGTAGGCAACGCTTTATACAGCTAGGTAGGCAAGCTAGTGTAAAGACTTGCGTTATCCACTTTCCACAAAACACAAAACCCTGCGTCAGGACGGCACATATATTTGTATGTATAAATATTTTCCAATTTGATATTCGTACCAACAACGATCGTATAACATACACGTACACAACAACAACAATAGTATATATTTAAAACAAAACTGCTTAACTTGTTAACAAAATATAAAATTTCACCATTTTGTTTTTAAAAAGTCATAATATACGGTCGAAAAGAATATTAATCTGGGCATTTCTTTTTTTTTATACTTGAAACTAGCCTAAGTGCTATTTGTGGTTCGCCCTTGAGGCTTTACAGAGGTCGTGTTACTCGCGCTGTTAAAACGTAGTCTCTATTTAAAATTTTAGAGCTATCTAATGCTGACGTTGTCTTGTGGGGATTTTTTCGCTGTAAATTCGAATTTTATTTGGGGATATATTATTTGCATTTAAAAATGTAATTCTTATTATAAACAAGCTCCGGCGAACTTCGTTCCGCTTAACACTTATTCTTTCTCAAATATAAACTTCTTGAAATAGTTAAATACTAATCTTTTGATAGAGTGAAGCGATTATAATGAAATAAAAACTAAAACCTAATTTGTGTTACTTGCAACTTTTTTAAAAGTTGCTTAAATTTTTTGTGTACTTTTTTACGTAATACGTGTTCACATAAACAGACAAAAATTCAAAAAATGCTGGAAATGGATTCTATTGTCCTTTAATACCCTGGCTAATATTGTTTAAATATTTTCAATGAACAGAAACGACTTTTCTACAGATTTATTATAAGTATAGGTGTTCTGTCACTGAACGCCACAACATTTATAATAAGAAGAGAGACGGTGCTGAACTCCAGCTCAGTCACTCAGTGTTGGAACACTTAACAATCAAAGCCTTGAAAATTATCCGAAAAATGGGAACGAAACTACCCTGCTACATTCAGGAAATAGTGTGAACCATCAAAAACATAAACGTTTCGACCACAAAACACTAGGAAATGATTCGACTCTTAAAAAACAAAAAAATTGCAACTCCTCCAGTGGGGATCGAACCAGTCGATTTTACAGTCGCACTTTATGCCTCTGCGCAATGACTGGTCTCTCTTGATAAACTATTTTGTAAAATATAAAAATATTACTAATTTAAGATAATCTATTGAAGTAGGTGTATTAGTTTCAAAGTAGGCAAAAAAACCTGTCACATATACGAAGGTTAAAATTCACATAATCATGCTTTTTTTCTCAAAATAGGGATAAGAAGTTAGATGTCTCCAGAATTCGGCAGAAAGTGGGGAACGGAGTTTCGTAACACTAGATTCCCTCTGCCGACCCTGCTGTGTGCGGGATACGGCGTGAAGCTGGTTTAATTTTTTTAAGAAATTATATTATTTTGTTTATGCGGAGTAAGTTGAACCGAATATCTCTTAATTGCAGAGATACACCGAATGTCACAGCAAGAATGAAAAACAAAGTGCTCAGGTGATTTGGGGACATCGATTGTATAAGTGATGAAAGAATAGCAAACGATTTATGAACAGAGGGAGACCTTGGTTAACCTTCGTAAACACAGAGTTGGTAATACTGCAGGAAGGTTAAGTAAAAAGCATAAGGCCCTCCCGGAGGCTATGTATGAAGAGATTAATGATAGTGGACAGGGCGAAACAGGTATGCCGAGATAGTAGCATTGGGCGCTCCGTTCCCTCTACTCTGATAGTGACACAGCGTGAAGCTAAGTAAGAAGTTGTATGCTAAATTTTTCAACGTTAAATAATTTACAAGTTAATTGGCTACTGTTTTCGTATAATAAGTAATCTCTTTATATTTATAGATAAAATTAACATACCCTTTCATATATTAATTTTATGGATTGGTTTCTTGACATATTTGCATATAAAGAGCCCCTTAAAGCACAGGAGAATACACACGATTGTTAAAGGGTTAAAAACATATTAAGATACGTTATTACAAAAAATGATCTTATAGATTGTATTTTTAAAGTTTCTGTCCAGGATTCCCTGATGAGATATTGACTTCATGACCACAATGCGGAAAGTATACCTTTTCAAACATAAGAAGAATCATGCAAATTGAAATTGATTTCGACGTATTGAGGACTAATCGGTTAAAAACCGCAGGAAGAGAGAAAATATCGGATAGTTACAATATTATGATTCTAATCTTTTGCAGAACTACGACAGTCGCTCGTTTGATAAAGAAACCTCGCTAATGTGATCTTGAATGGTTTCAGACAAGGCTATTTATATAAATCGAATCTAATTTGAGTGGCAAACACAAATAAAACGTTAAGCTGGCTTGTTTTTTTTACCTTTAAGCTGGACCCTGCACGTAGCAGGCTAGACAGAGGAATGTAGGTTCATCCTCTCCAAATAACCAAATTAAACATTAAGACGCTTTCTTCTCCCACTTTCTGTCGAATTCTCGAGGCATTGCGTATAGAATGTTAGAACCTAACGCTATATATATATATATCGAGATGATCTCTCTTGATTTCCAACAACAATACATTTTTCATTATAATTAGTCTAGTAGTTTTTGAGACATTTCTAGAGGGAGTTTTGGCATAGGTAGTATATATATTTATAATATTGCTTTATAATTAGTCATCGGCTTAGTTATTAAATCATTATTATGTGCAAATATTTGATAAAGAAGAGGGGAAGAAAGAATCTTTGATATTTTACAGGTGTAAAATGAATATAAATATGACCCATTCTGCAGCTTTCGCTTCTTTCAATATACCAAGTGGGGCTACACAACCACGATATACGAGTACATGACCTACATAGATAAACACGATAGAAGAGTGGGTAAAGAGAACCTAATATCAACACACTCTGTTCTCCGTTTTCTGCCCGGGTTTCTGACATTGCGTATTTCTTAAATTAGAGAACGGATGTATCTGGATAACGGAATGTCTTAACAACAACTTAGGTTCCAAGATTCCTTCTTCACACGCTGCTATTAATATTATTACCTATAGAATTGTTTTAATTGTAATATAATGAACAGGCGCAAGTAATATCGGTAGTCACAGAAACTGGGGGGCGGATTAACGCTGAGTGGTGGAATTACCGCGGATCCCTTGCCTCGTTATACCCTCACGATCGAATCGATCTTACAGCTTGTAAGTTTTAATACGTACTAACTCGATAAATTAGTCTATTATAGATCCTCTTTGACGTGTCCCTCTTTGGAGTCGTTTATAAGATGTACATTATCCACTTCTATTTTTACTTTACATAGATTTTGTTTGTGTGATGTCGCACGAGATAGAGGACTATACGCTTTACTTGGTATATTTAGCTTCATGGTTCTTGTTCCATATCAGGATTGACAGAGGGAAATCTGTATTAAGGCATCCATTTCTCAGCTCCTTTTTATTCGTTTTCACTCTCTGACAATACAAAGTGCCAGTGACATTGAGTTCTTCTACTCAATACACTATGAGTTTTAGCTTTTAGTTTTTTAGCTTCACGTTGTATTCCGCATAGCGGATAAATCGAACCTAGTGTTTAAGAAGTGTCTTAGTCCAGTGTCATTTAACCAGCTTCCGGCGAACTCTTAAGACTTCGTTAAGACTCCGTTCTCTACACGCCGCCCAATTTTCGAGTCATTTGGTGCTGAATGGCGGGACTCAACACCGCCCTTTGAAATTGAAATTAAAGTACTTTAGTATGTGATAAAAGTTAAATAAATGCCTATACTAATATGATAAAGCTGAAGAGTTTTTCAGAAAGTAGTGGATCGAATTGAAAAATGTCTTTCTGTGTTTGATAGCTCACTTATCTAGAGACAATATAAATGGCTGAAGCCGCAGCGCTAGTAATCGTATAAAAGAAAATAAAAAATACAAACAACACAAAACTGTACCTCAAATAGTAATACACTGAATTATTCAATACATTTCAATCTTGTACTAGAGCTCTTAACTGAAATTAATGACAGTTTAAAATGACACAGTCTACCATTTTTGTTAGACATTTTGAAATTTAAATGTTTAGTTTATACGCGCATAAATAAATAATCGTTTTTACAGCAATATTCAGGCATATTTGAATAAAAATAAGGAATAAGAATTCAAATCCTATTAGGGGAACGTAATTTTAGCGTTACATCTATGTCGCATATAGCAAGGTATGCGGAGAAAATGTAGTGTTAAGACTAGGAGAGTCCACTTGAGGCCGTCAACGCGCAGAAGCACAAGTGTGTGGCTGCAAGCGCGGTAATTCGTGGTCTCGATTTACACTCGGGTGAATGAAATATTTAATTTGTTTATTTCCTCGCTCTGATAAGGTGGCAAAGAGCGCCGTGGAGCTACGCCACTCATCCTGCAATGTTTCAAGAATGCGACGAAAAATAAAGGAACAGAAGTGTCTTAATAGGAATGGAGTGTCGTAACACTAGGTTCCCAGGTTCCTTCTGCCTACCCTAGTACGTGTGGCACACAGTTTAAAGATAAAAAACACTAAGTTTCCCACTTTTTGCCAAAATAGAGACTTCCCTACCACAGAGGGGAAATATAGATAATACTTTTCCCCAAGTGGGGAAACAAACCCACAACAAGCGCTTACTATCACACGCTATTGCACTTCGGTATCAAACATGCTTAGGGATATTTATAGAATATTTTTGTTTCCATTCGCTCGAAAATTGGT
>DWGR01000233.1:0-27224 GCA_018247715.1 Heliconius burneyi
GCGCTCCACTCTGCCGGCCAGTAAAGGCAAGCCAGAGGCGGGGGATAGATTACAATTCCCCTCCGGAGGACTCAGGTCCGTGGGGTCGCCACTCCCCAACAGCTCGCCACAAGCTGCCCTGCGGGTTATTATTAGTATTATTTTATCTTTATTTTTTTCAATTTTAATTCCTTTTTGTGAAATAACACTTTTACATTGATTTGAGTCCCTTGTGGCGATTTTAATTACGGGGAAATGATTTTTTTTCTCTCAAGAAAAACAAGAAGAAGAGAAGTAACAAGAGAAAGCTTAATGTGTGCTGAGTAACTCGTAACAACAACAACACCACGTATGTGGAGTCGAAAATGAAAAGAGGAGACGGAGGAGGAGGAGAAGAGTGAAAGAAGGAGAGGAGAAATGGAAAGAGGAGAATGGAGTATCTTAGCAATAGTTTTGTTCTCTATCCTGTACATTGTTGTAGTAAAAAGAATGAAAAATTTTAACACAACGAAAGGGATATTATATTTGAATTATATGAAATCGCGGCATTGAGGTTTGTAACTGAACAAATCGTCTTAATATTATAATATCATTTTCTGGTTCATTTTTTATGATCTTAACATAGCAGGGTAGGCAAAGGGAACCTGGGAACCTTGTGTACAGATATTCCGTTCCCATTAAAAAATCGATTTCCGCCGAATTTCCGAAGCATTGCGTTTCGAGAGGCAAACTCAACGCTGCGCTTTTCCTCATTCCCAGAGCAAGAAAATGAATATGTTAAATATTTGATTCCCTTAAGTGGGAATCCAATCTACCAGTCACACGTCAACACCCTTGTGCCACCGAACCACAAGGTCCTCTTATACTATTTAGGATATTTGAAGCGCTCTATCTTCTTTATTTATACAGAAAATATATTAAGTTAAAAGAATAGTTATATTTACAATTGAAACATAAAAATAACAATATTTCACTAAACTCACTTAGCAATTCCATAAAATTATCTTAAAATATAAATATTTTAAGCGGGCCCACCTTTAGGGAGCACTGTGCTGAATAAGTCGACTATATTTCATAGTGACGTGGATGGTGTAACAAGGCCCTGGGGTGCGATAGCGGACCCTAACATGATACTTTTGGGTAGAGTACGGAATATTTTTATACTACCCGCTTATAATGGTTGTTTTGATCAAATTATTCTTGGACTACACAATCAAGATGGAATATTCGAGATGGTTTTGAGTTCTATTCAGCAATGTTTTCTCATTTCGAATATTTTCCCTTGTTATGTTAGATTTAACGCGTCGTTGAGTTATGTTATCTTATATACTTATAGAATGTTTTTAAAATGGTTAATAATAGGTTATTTCTGGTATCTGGTATATGAAATATGGAATAAGCCTAGTGTTGCATGTCGCTCGAATAAGAGATATTAGATAATGCTACTCCCTGCTTCATTTTATCTTATCATCGCAGGCAAATTTAAAATGAATATTCCCGCCTAGTAATCGAACCCAGAACCGTCATGCTTACATACAAACACTTCCACCGTATATAAATATATGATAAACAATAACAGGGACGTTAAGCAAAAAAATAAACAAATAATAAAATATAATTTAATATCGTCCCCTCAAATTGGAGAAAGGACTCCGTTATATAAACCGATTCCAGTAAATATCTATTATTATATTCGATATCAATTTCGGGGTTCCTCTTCCTACCATTATATGTTCGATAGAAACGATAGTACTCGATTGTATATTTACTTTTTATCCTACTAGCTTCCTCCTCGCGGCTTTACGCGAGTTTTCGCGCGGTTTTATAATAAAAATTTACCTACTGGCAGTTTTTTCACATATTTAAATTGTCTGTAAACATTTTAATCTTTTACTATGTAAGATTTTTCAAATAAACGTGTTTAAATCACACAACTTTGAAAACAGCCGTTTTTCATATAAACTTTAACTTGTATTTTACTCTTTAAGAATTTTTCGTTAAAGTTGGTTTCGTTGTTCGAGATCGGCGTAACAACATAGCGTTTGACTGCAAACACGTCAGTTATGGGGTTACATTTCCACTCGCACTGCTAAAAGACAAGGCGTGGCGTTGAAGTCCGTCACTCACCGCCATGCAATGTTATGACGACTTCCCTGAAAGTGGGGATATAATGTTTAGCTAAAAAAGATGCTCAGTCTTTGGTCTTCTTACTATATGTTTGTTTTTTAAATGCTTGATATACAAAATTGTTTTCTCAGTGCGCACATACTCAAGCTGAGTAGTTTAGGCTGTGCCCTATCCAGAGATCATGATCTCTGCATCAGTTAGGTCACAATTTTATATACTTATATATAAAAAAACTGTTTCTCATATCCTGTCTGTAGCAGGGAAGGCAGAAGGAACCTAATATCTCCCACTTTTCGCCCAATTTTCAAGATATAATTGTATTGAAAATATTTACATAATATACGTATTTATCCATCGTTTTCCTCCTCAATAATACATAATCTAATGGCAGTAAGGAATCTTGTTTGGTTATTTATCTATAAATTTATATATATTCTTGTTACAGCTTCATATTTAAATACCAAAATGTATCATGTGTTTACACAGCACGTTCTTAGATACATACGGTTTTTAGAAAATTTACAAAAACTTGAACGGAGGATTGACACTCAGTATTTTTTCTTTCTTAAGTGTCAATCCAGATATATAATGATTAGGTTGCTTGGAAGAGATCATTTTCTGTGATAAGACCGCTGTATAGCATTTTAGTCTGTGTTCATTCATACATATATCAGAGTAGGCGGAAGGAACCTATTGCTGAGACCACTCCGTTCCACACTTTCCGCCCAATTTTACAATGCATTGCGTGTTGATTGGCGGATCCCAACGCCGGAAATTTACCTAGGTACCAGAGCGAATAAGTGAAAATATTAATATATTATAATTCGACCCCGAAAAACAAGAAGATAGTTCCAATATATTATAATAGTAACATGACAATCAAAAGAACATCTCATTTTTGTATCCACCAAAAAAACTTAACATTATTAAATGAAGTTCATGCAAATGTAGTGAAATAAAAGAGTAAAAGTAAAACAGCGGGTACTTAGACTCCGATTGTTGGACATCCGCCAAAATGCCCACCTGTGGCGCAGTGACCGTAACATAAGGCGGTCTTAATACTGTCGCGTTGTATTGAAATATTGTATCGACGTTTGTTAATGTTTGTTTTATGATATAATTGTGGCTGACTTTGTCTTAGCTTCACGCTGTATCCCGCACATAGCAGGGTAGACAGAGGAAACCTAGTGTTAAGACACTCCGTTCCCCACTTTCTGCAGAGTTCTAGAGGCATTGTGTGTTGAGTGACAGAACTCAACGCCGCGCTTTACCTCGACACCAGAGCGAAGAAATGGAAATATAAACTTAAATAAATATTTCACTTCTTCGAGTGGGGATCGAACCCACAACCAGTCGATTTTGCAGCGCCCGAAGTCACACCCTTGTACCATTGCGCCACGATGGCCTCTAAGATTTTTTTTACTTTGTTGTATTCTGTATATAGCAGGGCAGGCAAAGGGAGCGTAGTAACACTCCGTCCCTTCCAAACTTCAAGACATTGCGTATTAAACTTAATAGAACGGAAAGCAACGCCGCGTTTCGTCTTCTTACCAAGCAAGGAAATTAAAATAAACCTGTGAGTGCTCTGGTTTCATCCATTTGCTCCACGTACGATGCAGGGGCACAAGCACGCAATGTTCGCGTTCAATTGCCACTCTTATTTTACATTTCCTTCACCCGAGGAGGAATTTTCTTCCTCTGGTAATAAGGCAAAGTGAGGCAATGAGTTCTGCCACTCAAGATACAATACCTGGAGAATTCGGCGGAAAGAGGAGAACGGAAGTGTCGTAATGAGAACGGAGTAAAGGTTCCCATCCCTGGTAAAAAAATAATAATAAACTATGTACAAACAGAAAATAAATCTCTTTCGTTACTGAGTGACTGAAAGATAACGCGCAGATTAGGTGGCCTTGAATAATATAAAATTTAGCTTATAAGCTCATTGGGGAGCGTAGGAAAGTGCTGAGAGAGGATTTCCCATTATTCTTAAGAGAACAAGAAAAAACAGACTTCAACTTTTACAACTATAGTATAACAACATAGTAGTGTAAATCTATATTAATTCAAACCATAGTTAGCACTCGACGACGGTCTGGAAGTTTGCCAAAATGCTTGTACTCGTATATGACGGGACGCAGCTATTTCAAAATGCATTTCGGTTGCACATACATAAATGCTAAGTGAAGGTTTTCGAAAGAACCCGCCATGCATGAATTTCTGGCTTGTGGGCAACGATTTAATTTAGAGTCAGGGTTATTTTGCTTAGAGGAAGTGGTTTTACTAGAGGATTTTTCGATAAAGTTAGTGTTTCGTTGTTCGATATCGGCGTAGCAACGTAGTTTGACTGTAAGCATACCGGTTATGCTGCGTTAGATTTCTGCTCAAACTGGTAAAAGGCAAGGCGTGGCGTTGAAGTCCGCCATTCAACGCAGCGCAATGTCATGATGACTTCCCTAAAAGTGGGAATATAATGTTAAGCTAAAAAAGGTGATTAATCTTCTTACTGGTAGTCTCACCCTCTTACACCGAGTTCCAAATCTATATAAAATTTAAAATTTAATTATGATAATTTAATTTTAAAATAGTGTCTTAATCGAAATGGACTATCTATAGCACCAGGTTCCCAGATTCCCTCTGCCTACCCTGCGGGAAGCGGGATACAGCGTGAAGCTAAAAAAAACTAAGTAGATAGTCTTAAATGTAAAATTTACGTTAAAATTATGCTTTGATACAAGAGCGTATTACCGAAATATTTTTCAGCAGAAGTTGCAAAAAAATTATAAAATTTTTACAGCATCAAAATTTCGCAGCAGCTTGTACTGAATACTTTCGTGGGGTTAGATCGTTTGGCTCGAGTGTTGCTATATTCGATACGTTTAATTTTATACGATGCTTATTTTTTGTAGTAACAACTTTTACGTTGAATAAGTATTGGCCGTCGTAGCCTAGGGGCACAAGGGTGTGACTGTAACGCGACGGTTGTGGGTTTGATCCCCACTCGAGGAAGTGAAATATTTATTTACGTTTATATTTCCATCTCTTCGCTCTGGCGACGAGGCAAAGCGCGACGTTGAGTTCTGCCACTCAACACGCTATGCCTCCTGAATTGCAGAAAGTGGGGAACGGTATGTCTTAACACTAGGTTCCCTCTACCTACCCTGCTGTGTGCGAGATACAGCGTGAAGCTGTTTTTTTTTAAGTATTAGTTAGAATCAGATTGTGAAATAAAACCATAAAAGTAAAAGAGGTATAGATAGCGTGACCGTATACGCGTTGGTTGTTGATTAAATTACTGAATCGTATCGAGAACGTAGCGGAATTTGAACCTGTGCCTCTTGTTTACCTTTCAAGCACACTACTACACTACAACTATGTGGAAATTATTAAATATACTATATATTAATATATATACGCTTGTTACAACTTATTTAGTCCTAGTAAGTTAGTAGTAGATGGGTAAGAGTCCGTAGGGAGATTTTACGCACTACCGCTACCCAAAGATAATTGCTTAGATTTATCATTAGGCAAAAGAGAATGTTATTTATTGTAAAAAGTGCGAGTTCAAAGCCCGCTATATTAAAAATTCGTATACGTTTTTTGAAAACAGTTCTTTTCAAAGTTTAATTTTAGAACCAAATCTATACCAAGACAGTCACGTCAATATACTCGTATGCAATGAAGAAAATATATTGAAACGTCGTATTTCTTAAGAACGAACATCCTACAGGAAGTTGATCCAAATAATTTATCTTACCCGGAACTGACCGAAGTAATAAAAGCTTAAGTTTCTTTTGGCAAGGGACAAAGCACGTCGCAATGCGGGATTGTACTTTTTTCTCAAAAAAAAAAATCGACGAAGAAATCCTAGATTTTTTTAAACCGAATATGTAATAACGTTATAAACTTCCGTAGTTTTTTCTCTTGATAGGAAAGAACAGAGTGTTAAGACACTAAGTAACGCACTATTTCTTTTCGACCAAATCACAGAAGTGATTTTTTTTGTCTATATTAATATATTAATATGTATACATATAGGTATATAAAAATAGTTGAAGTTATTCTTTGGATAGGTTATAGAGTGTAGGGGAGCACCAAGAGAAGAGTACAAATTCTTATGAAAATGGCAAGAAAAAGGATTTTAAGTTTTAAAGTCGACTAAAACGAATTCGCGGGCTATGCCTGGACTCCTGTACTCGTCTAATAATAATATTAATAATAATTTATTAGTAATAAATACAATTGTTAATGCAGTGTTAATGTTGATCGTGCGTAAACGTTTTAGTTGGTATTATATGCAAATTTATCTAATGAACGTGTTCGAATAATATAATGTATTTCTACATACATATGTATGTATGTAGAAATACATCACATACATACGTATTATAGAGGCAATGATGGTGTAATGGGACAGGGTCTGAATGTAAGCGTGAAGATTGTGGGATCGATTCCAATTCAGGGAATCGATTATAAATGAATTCATTTTCCAAGTTTTGCAGATAAGGCTTTAGCGTTTAGTTAAACGTCTCATCAGGAAAGAACAGAGAGAGAAGAGAAGAAGAGAGTTTTGATACGAGATTGTTCCAGGTTACTAATAAATATAGATATATAATTATCTTTAATTGTATACAGAAAATATTATTTAAGCCATTTTTTGTGAAATATAAAAAATTAGGGCTCCTATCACAGTATCAACACCTTTTCTCTTTGAAACAAACAAGCTTAATTCATAATCCTTTTAGTGCGAGGGTCCCGTTCACACCTACCATCGACGTCGCACTAAGTATGTTATATTACAATTATAACTAGCCTTCATTTGCGGCTTTACCTCTGTGAACAAGTTCAAGGAAATAACTCAACAGTGGCTTACTGGAAAATTGAAAAAAAAGTGGGAAATGATTAAAGTGCTATAATAAAGATTATATTCTTTCTCGATAAATGGACTATCCAAACAAACTCTTTAATTTTATAATATTAGTAAAGATAAATATGAATAAAACAAAAGAGGCCGTCATGGCTCAGAGGCACATGCGTGGGACTGTAAACGCTACAGGTTGTGAGTTCGTTCAATGAAATATTTCCAATTCCTAGCTCTGGTAAGGAATCAAAGCGCAGCGTTGAGTTCCGCGTCTCCGCCACACGACATGCAATGTCATATTTGTTTAAAATGGAGAATGACAGTATCTAAGAACTAGGTGTAGTCCTAGGTTCCTATTGCCTATCCTGCTATGTACGGGATACAGCGTGAAGTTATAAATAAGTGCCATCAAAAATGAGTTCGCCATTGAATCCGTAAAGCCTCGAATTCAGGCGAAGAACGGAGTGAACACTAGGTACTCTTAACTTACTCACTTATATGCAGAGTACAGCGTGAATCTGAAAATAAGTATAGAATAAGCAATATCTTCGATGTTGTGGCTAAGCAAAACCCGGCGTTGAATTTCGTAATCCAACACGCAATGTCTTTCACGCCAGGTGAAAAGATGGAGTGTCTTATTAGTAATTTCTCTTTCTTCCTCACTAAATAATAAACGAGATAATTTGAAACATAAATGAATATAATTTGCAACATTGAAATTTAGTTGTATTGCATTTTGTTAATTCAAAGTAAGCATTTAACAGTTCTACTAAAGGCGACTTAGTAAATGGGTGAAAATGGACGTCTAAGGGAGCATAATAATTGGATTATCTTACGTTGGCCAGATTTCTACAATATATAGCAAGTAAAGTGGCTTATTTCCCTACAAGGGCCTATTTGCAGTGGATTGAGTCTATATTTGACGAGAAAAATCTCTGAGACAAAATGCGGCGTTGAGTTCTACCGCTCAACATGCAATGTCTCGTAATTGAGCGATAAGTTATAAGCAAAGTGGTTTTGATTTATATAGCTAACTTATTTTTTTAATATGATATCTCCGTGAAGATAGACTTCTGTCTCCCACTTTCTTGGCACCTGATCGCAAGCAAGACTGTAAAAGCAGTTCGGTTCCTACTCGGAGACATAAATATTAAATATTTTCTAGCTCTGGTAATGAGGCACAGTGTGGTGTTGAGTTCCGTCACTCTGCCTACCTGGCTAAATGCGGGATAAAACGTGAAGCTAAAACAAAATTGCTTATATAAATTGACTTACGAAAGAGTTTATTGAAGGAGACATTTTGAAATTCCGAATGGAATCCAGAAAAATCCATTAAAGTACTAACAGCGTGAAGATATTTAAATGTAAATTTAGTGCAGGTATCTTCAATAGTTCAGACTGCCGGTCTTTACCATATCGGAATAGTGAAAAAGTGGAAATATTTTACATATTGTTTTTCTTTTTAGTTTCACACGGTATCCCCATATAGGAGGTTAGGTAGAGGGAACCCAATTTGAAGTACGATATATGTGCCGTAATTCGAGGCTTTGTCTTGTTATTAGAGCGAGGATATAAAAATAACTTTTAACCGAGTAAAAATTGAATGCACTATATTGTTAACACTCAGGCGCTGTTAACCTATACTACATTTTTTTATATTTTCTAAAAAAAAGCCGGCCAAGTGCGAATTAATTTCACGCACTAAGGGTTTCGTACTATAAAAACGATGAAAAAAAATCACTTTTGTTATATGGGAGCTCTTAAATGTTAATTTTTTTTACATTTTGTGAATCTAGCGGCAATAGAAATACAACATCCGTGAAATTTTCAACTATCTAACTATCTCAATTCATCAGATTCAACCGGGTGACAGATGGATAGACCGACAGACCGCGGAGTATTAGTTAGTCTCGTTTTATCTATTGAGAACTGAACCCTAAACAATAATATAATATATCATAACAGTATAAATCTAATGCAACGTATCCCGTTAGTCATATATTATACAAGATTAATTTCTAAATACAAGTGTTCTGTCGGAGCTGCTCCTGTCCTCAACAGATACGGTTAGTTCACAGTGTGTTTTGTGCTAATGTCAGAGATTATATTAAATGCTGTGTGAGATGCTTAAACTGAATTTGAATACGTAACTATCGCGGTGTAATACATAAGTAAGGATAGGTCTATATGGAAATGCTGTGAATCAAAAAGTAATTAAAGATTGTATTTTAAAACATATATTTCTGTAGAATAGCTTGTCAAGACATAGTATTAAACGGGTGGAAACGGAAGTGTCTCAATGGGAACGGAGTGTCTTAGCACTAGGTACATGGGTACCTAGTGCTAAGCCTGCCTACTCTGATACAGCATAAAGTTAAAATAATCGCATATAGTATACGTAAATTTCATATAAAATGACTGGTCACCTTTCATCGTGTCACAAAGTTTGGCAAAGTGAAACGTTTAAGTTTCTTACTTAAAGAATTTAGTTTGAGAAACCTTTTTGGTCTGGGTTTTCTTTGAAAAATCCAACGTGTGCTCAAAATGTTCCAGCTTGGGAAGTTTTCATAAATGTATTTTATAATTAAGTAATTAAAAGTTATACTTCTAACGTGAACGCTTACCTCAAATGCAACTATATATTTTCTTGAAAGGTATTGGGACCTTATTTAAAAGAAACCGCGATGATTGTGGGTTCAATATTATTGACCCACCCATTTTCACCCATTTCTAGGTATTATTTTTCGGAATTTGCGTGTTATGTTATAGAGCTCAACGCTAAGTTTTGTCTTGTTTTCAGAAAAAGAAAATAATTAATTTTCTCAAATCGGAATCGAACCTTATATCATCGCGTTAAAAGTCAGATGATGTTCTATTGTATCAAGGCGGCCTGACATCTTTGTACGAGGTAACCATTTTCATTTCCTAGCAGTGGGAAGACAATGTTAGGCTTTAACTTGTTTTGTAGATTTACGCTATATGCCGTACATAGCAGGATAGACAGAAGAAATTTGGGAACCTAGTGTTATGACATCAATCCTCATTAAGATTTTAGATCCCTACTTTCCGTCAAATTCTTGTGGTGTTCCGTGTTGAGAGGCAGAGCTCCACGCCGCGTTATCGTTTGCTTTAAGTTCCTCCAATTGATACGCGATTTCTGGAATTCAGGTAAAAAAAGGGAGAACGGAGTGTATTGATGCCAGGTTCTTCTGTCTACTCTACTATTTGGTTTTAAAGCGTGGCCAAGAAGTCAAGTTATTATTAAGTTTAATATTAGATTTCTTTTACTAAAGCTACATCAACATTTATCGCTATAGCAATATAAAAAGTTCTTACAAAGTTTTACATTAGTTAACAAGAAAGTGACCCCCGTTGTTCAGAGAGGCAGCTATAAATATATTATTACTTATAGTTTTTGTTATATAACAATGATCGTCTTTTGTAAAGATTGTTAAAGTATGTTATTGTAATTCTGAATTAAATTGCAAAATGCTATTCATCTTTAGAGAGTACAAGACTCCTAAGGGCCTCTTCGAGAGTTCTGGCCAATTAAGATATGTGATGCGGTATTAGCTATAAGTTTTGAAATATATTATGGAATAAATGCATTTAAAATACTTGTTATAGCTTAACGCTGTGTTCCGTACCCGTAGCAGCGTACAATAGATTTGTCTGTACGTTCTCTTTTAGTCACTAAGCAATGGAAGAGTTTTGTATTCGGATTTTGAGTTAGCACTGGATTTCCAGGTTCCCTCTGCCTACCCTGCTCATTTATACAGCGTGAATAATAAAAAGGAAAAGGAGAGCAATAACGGGCTATATTTAGAAATAAAGAACGATTTTTTGCATTTTACGCTTTAAAATCCACGCAAATAAAGTTGTGGGTGACGATTAGACTTTCTCTATAATTTATCAATCGGAGATAGAGCTATAAAGCGGACATTTTATTCGAAATTAGTTGCATTGTACTGACTGTTCTTTGTTTCGGCTTTTATATTGACTTAGTTTGATTTGGACCTTTTGTTGTTTAACAATAGGTATTCTATTGATAGAATTGTTACTTTAAAGAAGTGGTAGGTGAAACAATCTTCAATATTTTTTTTGATTCACAATCCCGTACCTATGTACGGGATACATTGTGAACCTACCCTCACTCCTATAAGTGAGATAGGGAACCTAGGTTTAAGAAATTCCATTTCTCACTTTTAGGCCAACTATAAAATATGTTATATTGTATATAATTGAATGGCGACAAAATAATTCATTACCTCAAATGAGAATAGAATCCACAACCGTTACGCTTACAGTCAGACGGTACATTTTACCTATTTACAAGAAATTTCTTTCCACAGAAGCTATACTATAAAGTGCATAACAACTAATGGTCGAGACACCTGTAGGTGGAGTGCTTGGCGTCAAGCCAGACGATAACGAGGCAATAATGGAAAGAATGGCAACATTTAAAACTATCTTTCGTAATAATTAAATTTTTCTAAATCTTTGCGTTTATTGTTTTAGTTATATTTGTTTTGTTTTAACTTCACGCTGTATACCGCAGATAACTGAGTAGGCAGAGGGAATCTAGTGTTAAGAAATTCCGTTCCCCACGCATTGCCTAATCTCCGAAACATGCTGTGTTGAGGGGTGGCACTCAAATAGTGTGGAAAATGAGTTTCCTCTGCCCAATTCCCACCGTGAAATGTAGGAAAAGCGTGAAGAGGTTATTTTGAGGAGTGAATGTTTTTTATTTTTCAAATTTAAAATTAAAATTGCCAAAAAACTTCGTTTATGTGTATATTGAGAAGTACAATATTGTCTGGGAACAATATTATGGTCTTAGTGCTTCCATACATTTACCACGGTACCAACATGCCTTTTTTCTATTCAAGTCTATCAGTCACTCGATAATTATAGAGTTCTAAATTTTTGTGTTTATTGTTTTATTATATATCATATCTCTAAGTATTTTCTATTTAATATGTTACCTTTAATTCGTATTTGCTCCGTTCAACGGCATCCTTACCTGAAAATCAGAATAACATTTAATAAAAATATCAGGTTATTGTATATACGAGTATACAGACCGCTCTTGCGCAGCGGTACAGTGTCTGACTGGTAACGTGACAATTGTTTCTTTGATTCCTACTCGAAGGAATAATTTGTTTTCATTTCCTCAATCTGCTAATAACACAAAGACTCTGCTAACGCGGCGTTGAGTTTCACTTTTGAAAATTATACTTAATTAGGGGTATGGAGTGTCTGGACACTATGTACCTACCTTACTATATAGTAACAGCATAAAGACTCTGCTAACGCGGCGTTGAGTTCCACTTTTGAAAATTATACTTAATTAGGGGAATGGAGTGTCTGGACACTATGTACCTACCCTACTATATAGTACATGCAAGATGGAGCATGAAGCTAAAAAAAATATTTAGTTAAATTTTAAGCCTCTTTTTACAACTCAATTAGAGCGAGGCTTATTTAAACGCGAATTTGATTTTCAAATGAGGCAGCGAATTTTTAAGAGTGCACTTAAACTATTTTCTTTCCAACTATGTATAAGTGCAGTCGAGTATTAACTTTTACTCGTAAAAAGTAAAGATAGTGTTATATTTCAATTTCAAAGGAAATTTCTTACGTTTTTAATGAAGGTGCTAAAATTTTAATTTATTACGGCGTAGTGGCAGCAATGGCTTCAAGGTAATTCATTCTAAATTTTAAGTAAACCAGTCAAGTGCGAGTTGGACTTACCCATTCAACGTAGTATGTTTGATGCCCACCTAATGTTAATATTTTTAAAAGTCTTTTATTAAATAAATACAACTGAACCGACTTTCGATCCATATTCTTGAGCAATTTTTTTTCTGCTTTTCCCGGTATTTCGCATAGAGCACGGTATCTAGAGGAAACCTAGGAAACCTAAAGTTACGACACTTTCCCCACTTTCCTTTGAAATCTTTAGGTATTGCGTATTGATAGGCGGAACTTAACCCCACGCTCTGCGCCACGACTGGCCTCATTTTAATATATAAGAACCTAGTGTTAAGACACTATTTTCTCCATTTCGCATCTATTTACGTATATTGTAAGATGAAATTTAAACTGTCGCAAGCAATGGAAAATCATAATAGAATAAGATGGCGTAAATTTCCTTACTATTATTCTTCCGCTTCCACAATCACAGTATCTAGAATTTTGTTTGGCTGAAACCCAGTAACAAGACTTTTCTCCCTTTTTTCCCTGCATCTGGCACGTTGCGTGGTAATTGTCAAAACTCAACGTCGCGCAATAACTTACCAAAAGCAGAAAATCAAAATAATTAATTTACTCGAACGAAATAGAACTCACAATCATCGTGTTCTCAGTCAGATGGTGTTCCACGATGGTCTCATTTTACCTTGTAAGAATCGTAAATTATATAACTATACGTTTCTCGATGGAACCCCGACGTTTGATATATATTTGTAGATAAAATCTTTAATAGTTACGACATAGTTTATTATTAATTTTGAAAGTTTGTTGCTTAGGTATGCCGTTAATTAGCTGCCGTTTAGGTTAAGATGTTTTTAATAATAGCTTAGGTCGTAAGTTCCAATTTATAAGGATTTTGAGGTCGTCGTGGCACAGAGGCACAATCATGCGATTGTAAACGCGATTCTTATGGGGTCGATTCCCACTTGAATTAAATATTTTATAATTTATTTTTTTATTTTGTTACTCTGATAACGATGCAAAGCAAGACGTTCAATTCCACTCAACACGCAATGCCTCAAGAATTCGGGGGAAAGTAGGATACAGTGCGAAGCTAAAAAAATACTTTTTTTGTAATACATTAAAACTACGTTACTGACAGACAATATAACATATACGAGTATAAAGATATAGCCAGAACTACGCGTAGGATAATTAAAAAATGAGATTTCGCTTAGTTCCTAGGAACGGAAAAAAACTATATTTTATAAGATAGATATGCCCACTTTGAAATACAAGTTACCTAACGTTATTTCTAAAAAATATCTCTTAAGAAAATGCGCAATATATCGAAATCGAGTAACAAATTCACAACCCTGAAGTACAAAAAAGGCAGTAAAACGTTTAATTTACTTAAAAAAGTCTCTTCAAATGATCACAAATAAGCCGATGGCACTTCAGCCTACGACACCTTGAAGCACTCGACGCTGAGAAGTGAGAGGATAAATAATCTCACCCTTTATTAGATACCTTTACTTTTACTTTATGTTTACACCTTTAGAAATTTTATATTTAATTTAACTTGGAACAATTTTGGTGGTTTCTTTTGTGTTTTTTTTACTTTAATATATATTTTTCTGTAGCTTCACGCTATATCCCGCACATGACAGGATATGCAAAGGCAACCTAATGTTACTACGCTTAACGTTTCAATTAAGACACTTCCGCTCCCCACTTTTTGACAAATTCTGGAAGTATTGCATGTTGTGTGGTTGAGCTCAATGCCATGCTTTCATTTCATTGGAACAAATTATTGTAAACGTGACGATTGTGGATTCGGTTCCCACTCGAAGGAAATTAAACAATTAATATTTTCATTTCTTCGCCCTGGTAGCATGATTGTAATGATAAAACACTCTAATTTAATAAGGTAATAAGTTCACTTCGTGTACATATTTTATTATTTTCCTATGTCGCGGCCTTAATGGTGCAACAAGCACATTGTTTGGATGCATAAGCGGCGGTCGTAACTTTGATTACTATTCCGGGTTATTAATTATTTCCTGGGTAAAAGACAAAGAGTATCGTTAACTTTCGCCACCCAACACGTGCAACAACTTGAAAATTGGACAGTGCGTGGGGAGCGAGGGCCTTAATCCTAGTTTCCCTGCGTCTATCAGGCT
The DNA here is from genome assembly GCA_018247715.1 of Heliconius burneyi. Lineage (NCBI taxonomy): Eukaryota > Metazoa > Arthropoda > Insecta > Lepidoptera > Nymphalidae > Heliconius > Heliconius burneyi. The sequence goes on from DWGR01000233.1 coordinate 14,842, forward strand.
CTATGGGAAAAATAAAGATGTTTTGCTGTTTTTTTAAATATTTCTACAAAGAAATAGTGAAATCAACAATCCTATATCAATCTCGTTCATAAAAACAGCTGTATAATGATGTAAAATTATAAATAATATAATTAATTAATAATATGTGACAGAAAAGGATGAACGGAAACAATTTGCCCTGTAACATGTATTGCGGTTCGTCTACATCCGGTCTTAGTTGTCGTTTAATGGACGTATTACGGTCATGCATAATCAATATAATATGTATATTTATGTTTTTAAAATTCTTCTGCTACTGACAGGCGGACAGACAATGCACAGACGAAACCACTGGTTAAAACTGGTTGGTGGTTGTTAAAAGCCTTAGGAAGTATAGGGGAGTACTAAGAGTTTCCCTTGATATTTCTACGGAAACAAGAAAAAAACGTGGATTTCCATCTTACGTCCTAAATTCATGCACACAAATTTGCAGGCGATTATCATTTTTTTTTGAGATATTCAATATTAGATAGGACGATCTCAAAGCCGTTTCTGATCTTCTAAATAGCTACAAATATACATTACAGCAATGCCCTCTTAGTTTGCACACAATCAATACTACTCGCTGCGTAACCGATGTTTAGTGTTTACTAAATGACCCGATGATCCCTCGTCCTAAGGGATTCGTACCCTTCAAAACAAGTTGTGTTTACATGACTCTGGAGTTTGGCAGATTCAAATTGTATTTTGCTATTATCGATAAATCATTCGGTAAATAGTTAAGGTCGTCTTGATGCAGCAGTATAACATCTGACTGTAAAGGCAACGATTGTGAATTCGATTCCTATTCAGGGGAATGAATTACTTTCATTTTCCTTACACTGTAATAAATCTAGGATAAGGCGTGGCGTAGAGATCGGCTACTTAGCATGCAATGCCACGAAAATGTTAAGTGTTTGGGAAACCTAGTATCTTAACTCGTTGAGTTTCATCATTTAACCCGCTAAGTGCACTAGCGGAATGCACTAGGTTGTTTTTGGCTACTGAAACATATTTAAGTTCTTACTAATTGAGTGACTGAAGACTATACGCGGAAAAAAATACTGGAGTTTAAAAGTTTTACTACGGAAGGATTTCCTGAAATTTCTACTGAAACAGTATTCTATGTCTAAAAGTCCACGCAAACAAATTTGTGGTCGACAACTAACGCTGGTTATAAATTTATAATTTTAAGTCACTTAGTGCTATCAAGACATTTTCTAAAACTTTCAAGACTACGCTCAAGTTTTGATACATTTTTAAACAGAATCTTTATGTAAATAAAAAGAACCGGTCAGGTGCGAGTCGGGCGAGCGCAGAATGATTACATAGCATTATCTATAAAAACGGCAACAATATTCTGTTGTATAGTAGCCTCTTTAAATATTTATTTTATCTTCTGTGTATTTTCTTATCACGGCTTATGAGATATAGCCTGAAGACAGACGGACAGATAGACAGACAGCGGAGCCTTAGTGATAGGATCCTGTTTCACCCTTAGATGAAGGAACCCTAAAAATATATAAACATCTCAAACTTTTTCTAAAATTTCATAGAAATGAGGTTTATACTAAAAGCTGCTGCACTTAATTTTTTCTTCTAATATACTTAAAAAGAATGATGCGTCACCACGGTTTACGTAAAAAATATTTTTAAATGTCGTATTTTTATGTTATTTTACGCCAATATATGTATACAAGATATTTGCCTAGTAAGGTTATGTATACGAGTATACATAGTTAATTCTTTTTTTGTATTGGACCTTACTGTGTTGTAAAATAAAAATAGAAAGAAAGATCTTTGATTTTCACGATTATTACAAATTTTAAATGAAACTATTTAACTGGATTAATTGCGTATATTAAGTATTGTTAAAATTATAGGCAAATAAAACAACAAAAGACAGGCACAGGTCGTCGTGGTCCAGGGGTACAAACAAGGGTTTGACTGTAACGCGACGGTTGTGGGTTAGATCCCCACTCGAGGAAATGAAATTTGGCGTTGAACTCTGCCAATCAACACGCAATGCCTCCAGAATTCGCCAGAAAATGGGGAACGGAGTGTCTTACCACTAGGTTCCCTCTGCTTACCCCGCTGTGTGCGGGATACAGCGTGAAGCAGAGTGGAAAGTGGGGAGTGGAGTGTCTGAACTTATTTTGACTGATTTGTTTGAATTTGAATTTTGTTTAAATAAGTATATAGCAGGTTCTGCTTATTTATGACGATGATATTTTTTGCCCCATAAGGGGCTATTCTTTAGTATGGACACGACATAATGATAAAAGTGGGTTAACCTCCCTTTTGTGGATTGAATAATGCATTTTCGTTGTAAATCCCGCTATTTATGGAATCTGTTGTATTGTTTAGGACATCGTGACACAATGTCTGGCTGAAGCGTGGTGGTTGTAGGTTCAATTACCACTCGTGGGAATGAATTATTTTAATTTTCTCTCTCCGGTAAAAAGACAGACCGCGGCTTTTCCAGACAGACAGGAAGAAATTCTACTTAATTCTTGAGACACTGAGTGTAGAAAGTTGGTACTTAATGCCGTATTTTGTCTACCAGAGCCGGGAAATAAAACAAATGTGAAAATAATCATTACCTCGAGTGAGAATCGAACCTACAACCATCGCATTTACAGTCAGACGCTCTTCCAATGCCTCATAAATACAGTATATATTTACATATACTCGATATGTCGTATATAAGAATATCTATATGTTATAATTTCTCACTTCCACTGCGTAAAGCTTTACTGTGTAAATGTATAAATATATAAGGAGATTTTCTTCATGATTTCTTGCCTCAAATATTTATAGGCACATGTTGCAGTCGAAGCTTTTAACTAGACAATAAGATTTTTAACCACTAATACATTTTTATTTATTTCGACTTTCAACTCAATTAATTTACTAAAAATTTAATCAAGTGCAACTGGTCAAAAGTAGATTTTTAGATTTTTCTGGTTATTCTCAATAAAACTGCCTTTCGAGCCGATGCCCATAACTTTTTATGTTCATTTGACGATTCAAATCGCACACGCTAAAATAAAATTGATATAAGAAAATTTGTATTTGAATTTGAATTAACTGATTTAATTGAATCTTTGATTGATTGATGACACATCATTTAACCTCCTTTTTCAGAATTAATATACTTTTAATCAACAAATATACATAATCGCAGAAAATTTCTTGTACCTATTTATTCTAGACAAAAAAAAAATATGACTGATTAAGAATTTCGACGGTAGCATAAATATATATAAACTCTACATATAGAAATATAAAATTACAGCTAAGTTTAGATACGCGTGAGTGATGGCCCGAGCTCGCTTAATTGCCTGAACGTGCTGTAGAACAACTGAACTGGATGTACCTTAAAATCTTAGATACCTATAGGTATAGTTTATACGTAATATGGACGGCATTAACAACGTTTGCGTAAAAATTGTTAGAGTATTTGTTATTATTTTGAGTTAACGGTTATCTCAGAATCACGCTGTATCCCGCACATAGCGGGGGACGGAATATAGCATATAAATAAGCACTGTTGAATATAACAAAGTACTTTAAGGGGGCAAACAAACTCTTCGGGTTTATAATATTAGTATAAAGATAGAGATACACTTAAACCTTCTTGGTTCTGACTGTAAGCGCGACAGTTATGGGTGCGAATCTCAATCGAGGGAATAAGTTATTTATATATACTAGCTTTTGTAAGAAGACAGTAAGTTGCGTTCAGCCCTACCACTCAACACCAATTGCATAGAAATTTGCTGGAAAGTGCAGAACGGAGTAAATAAGCAATAAATAGGCTCTCTCTGTCTATCCTACAATATGGGATACAGCGAGAAGATAAAAAACAATGTAAAATACGGTGTAACAGGCGGCCTAACAACGCAATAAATAATACTCTACGCCCCTACATAATTTTACATTCCAATTGCAAATCGTGTGTAATAATATTAAAATTTATGTATATGAAAGTTGAGGTCGTTCGTGGCTCAGCAGCACTGTAACGAGACGGCAAAGCGCCTCGTTAAGTTCTGCTACTCAACACGCAATACCTTCAGAATTCGGCAGAAAGTGGTGAACGGAGTGTCTTAACACTAGGTTCTCTTCGCTTACCCTGCTGTGTGCGGGATTCACCATGAAGCTGATTTGTTTTTTAATATGAAAGTTATAAGTGAAACATGTGAAATGTATTTCTGGTATGTGTAAACACAGTGTGAATGAAGCTGATTTGATTGTTTATGACATACAAATTTGAATCACATTTTAAATTATTTACCATACTTTTAGTTTAAAAAAATAGTTTTTCCTTATTATACAGGGAAAATGAAAATTATTAAAAACTTTTTCATATTTTACGTTTAATGTGATTTAATTTTTAATTCAGCGGTTGAACCCTACGCTGCTCTGTATCTAACCACGCTATGGAAAAGATGTTTTTATTAATTTATTTATTTCATTCATTAAGTTCATTTCAATACAAAATAATAAAATATCTATTCAAGTAACCCTAGTACAATCATGTATTTGATGAATAATCTTTATTTAAATTACTTTTAACATCAATTTATACTATAACTTAAAAGACTTAGAGTTCAAAATCAACTGTATTAAGTATAGTAAACAACATAACAGACAAAATCATGCCATCTTAGTCTTTTATTAGTATATTTTAATCGAAAATCTTGCTGTTTCCCTCTTACAAAAGATCAGACTACTGAAAGTTTGACATACTTTTATTTCATTCATTACAGAGGCAGTGTTTTTTTTTTATTATTTCACAACGAAGAGACTAATTAGTGATCCTATCAATAGGTAAAGTGAAGGCAAGCGAGTGGAATATTAAATCACTTGTTTTTAATCTACATTTTAAAAAAGTCTGTAAAAAAAAGGAAAATGTGCTGATTTTTTTATATGCTTTTTTATGAAGTGGCCTGAAAAAATCTGGTGTGAAGGCATTTCGTTCCCCTTTTTGTATGTTCTTTTCAGTGTCTATAGATATTGCTTCTCTTTAGGGTTCCGTACTACAAAACAAAAAAAAAAGAAGGGTTCCACCTTTATTGGATCATTTTTCGTCCGTGTGTCAAGAGCATTTATCTTGATATTGCGTGAATATATCAATCCGATTGTGTAAAATCTTAGAAATAATAGCTTTAGCCAAAATTTGGTATTAAAACCGCTAGTTCCAGTGAGGTATCACATGAAAGGGATCTAACTAAGCTAAGCCTGAATTTTGGAAAAAGCTCGATATCTACAATTTCTACCCGACTTTCGCTTATTTTTCTTTTGAGTTCACCGGCTGTTTTGTTTTTTATAATAATTTGAACTCGGTTTAATTTTTTTAAAAATATATTACATCAGAGTGCACCGTTTTTTGCACACTTTTGTGAGAAAAACCAAAGAAACCAAATTAGACACATGTAATTACTACATGTGTGTCGTTAGAAAATTTGACAGCTTAGGTGACAATACACTAATATGGTGTTATTGAGCTGCCATGATGATGGAGTCAAGACCTGCACAGTAGAACTCTTTGGAAGTTACAAATAAATGATAAACTACTAGAGTTCATTGGGTTCATATAATTTATAACTCCGAGCACATTCACACACTTATCTTTTTGTGCTAAAAAGTGTGTTTGATAGTAACTTTGTTATAGTTAAAATATTATATATCTCTTTACATAAAAACCTTTTAAGGATAGTTTTATTCTAAGAGGTAGACTCATCTATTATTTTTGAAACCAAAAATTTCAAAGCTGTGTTTTACAACTTAATCACAATAGCTTTGCAAGCCAGCTGTTCTCATATAAAAAAAAACATAAGTATTATTACGAACACAACGTAGCACAAATATTAAACACACACATTAGATTTACATATAAATGTTTAATAAACGTAACTGCGTCTAAGGGATTCCCCGAACTTTGCCAAAACACTTACACAGTTAAAGTTTGTGAAGTTTCTTCACAAATTATATGGTGAAATGAACTTTGTAACTAAAAGCTTATGCGGAGTCGTCGTGAACTTGGTTATAATATATGTAATATTTATTTGAAAATTTAGGTGTATTTGGTAAAATTTAGGTTAAAATAGCAGATAGGCAGAAGGAACAGTAGTGTCAACACCAAGATTCTTTCTCCACCAAGACACTCTGCTATATCTGGGATAAGGCGTGAAAGTAACATATAGAATATAGATACGATTGCTTACATTAGCTTTTCACTATATAGGAAAAGGTGGGAAAAAACGTTTTCCAATACATTTATGTTTTTCCATACAATTTGTTGTGAAACTCGCAAAGTAACAACTCGGTTAAGCGCGTAAAGTTCCCTCTTAAAACAACAAACGAACATGTTTAGGCGTTTCAAACTTCAAAGTTTAATGTGTTACAGAAATTATGAAATTTCTATATATATTATATATCTATAGAATGAGACCGTCGTTGCCTCGTGGTAGCGTGACTGCAAACGTGACTGATGTAGGTTCCATTCCCACTCGAGAGAATGATATTATATTATATTCATATATATTCAGCTTCACGCTGTATCCCGTATACATCAGGGTAGACAGAGGTAACCTAGTGCTAAGACACTCCGTTCTCCAATTTCTGCTAAATTCTGGAGGCATTGCGTATTGAGTGGCAGAACTCAACGCCGCGCTTTGCCTCGACATCAGAGCGGAAATATAAATGCAAATAAATATATTTAGTTCTTCGAGTGAGGATCGAACCCACAACCGTCACTTTACAGTTACACCCGTGTGCCACTGCACCACGACGGCCTCAATTCGAGAGAATGAAATATTCAATATTTACTTTACTGTAGTGGCGCAGGGGCACAAGGCTGTAAATGTAAAGCGACGGTTGTGGGTTCGGTAAAATATTTATTTACATTTATATTTCCATTACTTCGCTCTATGGGGAACGGAGTGTCTTAGCACTAGATTCCCTCTGCCTACCCTGCTATGTGCGGGATACAGCGTGAAGCTGTTTTTTTCTACTTTTTACTTGCTCTGGTAATCAGACACGCATTGTCTCAAAATTTGGGCGGAATTTCACCACGTTCCGTCAACGCCTACTGTTATATGCGGATAAAGCGTAAATCTATAGAAATAAATTAAATAAAATTTCAATACATTTTTTAAGCTTATTGTGGATAAGACTTGATGTTAATAAATAATATGTACTTAATAAAAATAAATTAATTCTTATTTCTTTTTAGACTTTAGTAGGAATTGGCTTTTTTTTATTATATTACTTATTTACTTAACACTGTAACATACTCTGTGTTTCATGACGTATATAAACACCGCAATATTTTAACCACATCATAAATAACCACCATTTTACCTTTATTTTAAACCAAAATATTGTTCAAAGCGTAACTTGAATCTATAACCATACTCGTAGCTTACGGTCAATTGCGACCAAAGAAATTTTAACTGCGTATATTATATATTGTAATAATAATTTTATGTCTGTGGCTATTGTGACGCTATTCGGTGGATAGTGGGTAGCGGTAGTGTTTTGATGGGAACGGATTGTCTTAACACCAAATCTAAAGGTTCTCCCTGCTACTCGATGTAAAGGTTATAATTTATTTAGGTTTAAAGAAACTTTATTATCGAAAAGACACAATGTCACTTATACGATAACACAATTTTAACTTAATATCTATATTAAATCTAAATCATCAGCGTCGATAGCACAGCAGATATACAAAATAAAAAAAATCACAATAACTAAACGTCTCACTACATAGTTTCAAGTTAAATAATAGTAATGTAGCTTTGTTGCTACATTTTGTTTTGTAAACATCCAGCTAATTGTCTTTTAAATGTATGAAATGAGGTAATATTTTTAATATTTGAGGGTATTTCGTTATGCAGCCGCGCCCCGTGAGTAGTTATGATAGTTTTGCCATAGTTCGTTCGGTTTTTGGGTATGACGAGGTAGCTAGCACGCCGGCTACTGCGCTCGGTTACTTGTTTTATTTTAGCGAACGTAAGATTAGTATGGATTGTCCCATCAAAATATTTTTTAAAAAAATTGCAAATGCTGTATATATATAAATTTTCTATGTTCATTAATTTAGTTTCTTTGTAAATGGCGTTAAGTAGTGATAGTTAAAAAGTAGTTTTATTATTTTATTCTGTTGACGTTGGATTTTATTTTCCTTTTTCTGCATTTATTTAAGCAAAACACTACGTCATGTCCTTTCACATTATCTTTAATTATGATATAAGGATATTGAAGAACAAAGCGTCTGTCACTATAATAAAAAGCGAAAAAAGCGTCGCGATAAATTGTAGAATTTTTCTTTTTTTCACACTTAAGTGACATATTCTTCCAATTTACTTGTTTAAATTATAATTAAAATTAGTACAAATCATCGAAATCAACTACATTTTCAATCAACATTTCCAAGCATTCACCATTACATTAAATGAAGTAAGTAATGAGAAATGTTGTAACAGTCATAAATAACGGCGCAGACGGACAAAAATATTAAAAACATTTTATGTAGCGGAAAGGGAATAATTCAAAATAAATTACGTAGCTTTCGTTGTAGATACTATAGCTGTAATGTGTGGCAGGACCTTTTTGTTAATTTACTTATTAAACATGTGACATGGGGTTTTGGCTAAATTTGGAGGATAAATTTAACGCTGTATACTTTTTAGAAAATGACACAATCCAAGCACGCTAGCCATTAAATTCCACTACGTTTAAATTTGAAAAAATATAATTTTTCATTTCTAGAGGTCGACTAAAACATAATGTTAAACATATTTAACGATTTATTTATTGTGAAGTAATCAGAGAGACCTCTTTCGCCTATTCTACTTGCATCAATATCTTTATTCTCTTTATTTTCCGGGGAGTCATCATGCTTTTTACGTAGCCTTCATCCAGTATCACCAATACTGTTCTTTCTTGTAGGTCAACCTAGATCTCTCTTAACACTCATATTTTTTACTATTATTTTACATATGCTTTACTGTACAATGCAATTATAAATTTGTGGATAATACGAAAGCCATCGGTGAGAGTAGATATGTAGGTAGTCTATGTATTGAGTACTGCCTAGAACTTGTATGATACAAATTTCCAGTAACGGACCAATTTTACAGAATTCCTTTGATTTAGACAAATCTTTTCTGAGTACGCCAAGCTTCACGCTATATGGTGGAAGGAAGTGTTAAGACACTTCGTTCTCCACTATGAGCCCGACATTCGAGATACGTTTAGTAGCCGAACTCAACGTTGTAATTGTTCTTGTTACCAGAACGAGGAAATCAAAATAATGAATTCCCTCGAATTGAAATCAAACTTAGGGCCGCTGCGCCACAACATCTTCACCAGAGAAACAAAACTCCTCCGTATGGAAATTGAACTCAAAATCATCAAATGTACTAGTTAAAAAACTATATTCATCTAGCAATCGGATAGAACTTTTCTCCATTTTAAACTTTAAGTACAAATATTTTCAAGCATTCAAAGCGGGCAAATGGCTGGAAATGTTATAAATATAAAACATTCAGCCTCTTCAACACTAACAAGTGTAGTAGTTAAAATAAACAAATACTTAACGGCGATAGCTGCGACAACGTAGACACGTTACGGTACAAGTTATATGGGGATCGCGTTATCATTATATTATAGCGCGATGGTTGTTAGTTCAAGTATTTGAGCTGTATACTTAGGATAACGTAAATGTTGCAATTTCATGTATAGCGGAGGAAGCAGGTGGATAGACGCTACGTTTTCCACTTTCATGTCAATTTTTCAAGACACTACACCGAGTGATAATCCAATATTCAGAATCAACTCAGACGCTATATAATTTTGTAGTAGCGTCTATACGGAACTTCGTTTGCGTGAAATTTAAATATAAACATGAAGTATAAAACGTAAGATCCCGCGTTTACTCGTTTCAGCAGGAATTTGGGAAAATTCTTTATTAGAGGTTCCTTACTATATTCGAGGAACCTTCAAGCTAAATTCTAAATAATTGTATATGAAGTAACAGATGGTTAAATATAGTATGGCGCTGGGCTTCTTCATATAAGTAACTTAAGTAGCTATGTGTAGACAAAGCTACTAAAGTTACTTAGTGTCTTTACTACTGTCTACTGTCTTTGTTGTACCAGTGGTGTGTTAAATATTTATATTGTTACTAAATATCGAAAGTAGATCGAATAATTAGTGTACCCCTTTGCTACTCGTTTCTATTTCATTTATTTAAAGTAATTTAGTAATATCATAGAGTTATGAAGCTTTATGAGATATTTTGTGCATACCTTAACCATTGAGATTAAATAAATAAGCACCAACCTACTACATACCTTAAATGATAATTTAAATGTTAAAAAATAAAAGAAATATCTACCAAAATAAAATAAGAAACGATATACTCTTTTATAAATAAAATCGCTTTTCGTCTATAACTTAATTTAGGTCACATCGAGTACTTAGCCTAATATTGAACCTAGCACGTACACTTTCACGGACTATTGTGGGAATATCAAAATGCGATGTCGTTAGAGTCACGTATATTTAATTTGTAAATACGTGCACTTGCAGCATGCACTCTGTTTAAAATACACTACAATATTTGAAATATAAAAATTATACGAATTTTGATGCCACCGTGTAATTATTTGGTTGTTTTGAGCTATGTAGGGAACGAGCAAATAGAATAGTGACATATTATTCCGTTATCTACCTACTGTTGATTTAGAGACTCTAAAATAATAACAGAATGGAGACAAATTGCATATAGCTGTCCTTTTTGGTGTATTTTGTTTTATAATGTATTTATACTCCGAATTGTGTGTATTATAGTTGCAAGTAAAATAACATGTAAGTGCTAATATGGTAAATGAGAAAATTGGGTGCATAAGCAGGAACATCGTGTTAAGATATTCTGTTTGAAGCTTTCCGTCTAAAATATTCAACGACGTTGAGTTCCACGGCACTCAAGACTATTTTAAAAATCTAAATTCAATTTATTTTTCTTTTAAATATCTTTCAAACACCCTTGCCATATAAACTTAACCTTCTATTAACGAAATTTTCTTAGCATTTTTTCCGTTTTAGCAAAGTATTTAGATAAATGTCAATTATATCAAACTGTAGAGTTAATATTTTAAATATATAAAAAAAACACATATAAAGTCAGATTAAATTTAAATATAACCGCTCTTACATTCTGCATAGTTGGGAAGCTGTCTTTTCAAAGTCAACGAAGCGCAGTTTTATAATGATTCTTATGAATTGATACGAATACTATTTTGATTTAAAGTATAAAAATAAATTCTTATATTGTATTATGAGGAATAAGAAAGTAAGGTAGGGGTTATCTTTTGTCGTTTCTATATATTTTTTTCTTTTTCTTATTCTTGATTTGTAATAATATTGTAAAATTGCAATTTTTAAATGTAATATAATTTTTATAATATTTTTAGGAAAATATACATCGTGAAATATATTTCGCCATGGTAATATAAGTAACGTTTAAGACTAAACACCCAGATGTCACGTGTCGTGGTCATCATTTCCTATTTATTGTATTCTACACCTTATTTGTTAAAGATTAAAAAAACTACCACAAGGGAATTGGATGAGCAGTCTTGGATCTGGTGTTTCTTGGTGCACTACTCATGTTTCGCCGCTGGCCATCCTCAACTATTTGGATAATTAATTATTATTATTTGAATTATGAATGTGGATAAGACCTGTTCACAATTATGTGTAGCATTTGTTATATTGGCATGGAGCAGTGAGGGTGAGAGTTAGTGCATTATAAAGGCCCCTGAAGCCTACTACTGTGGTCACAAGTTCCAGGCGTTGCTCCAAGCTTCACATCACTTTAAGACGGAAAATAACATCAGTCATACTGCGTTCCATTTATAATGTTTGGACATTACCTCTATCCTTCGTGTTCATGATTTTACATGTCCATTATATATTTTCAATATATTATTTTCACAATTTTCCCGTTACAGTAGAAAAGGTAGAATAAAACTAGTGTTAAAACAATGCATTCCCAACTTTCTGCCTTATCTTTCAGATATTGCTTTTTAAATGATTGAACTCAACACTCTGAAGACACAAGTTAGCGCGTTAACCACTGAAAAAACCCCATTTATCGTATCGCCAGTCTTTCAGAACACCCCTCTTACAGCCACGCCCAGTATCAGCATATTGGGCCTTAATATTTCGAGTGACTGCCAGTATCGCGATCACCTGGAAAGCAAGGCCAATTTGGCCTCGAAGAAACTGGGGGTCATCAACAGAGCGAGACGGTACTTTACGCCAAAACACCGTTTGGCCCTATATAGGGC
>DWGR01000234.1:0-27165 GCA_018247715.1 Heliconius burneyi
AACGTAATCTCAACATTTTTTTTACCTACTTATAGCAAAAATAAATAAAAATTAAAGTGTTTAGTTCATTAAAAGAACTATAAGAATATAAGAAGAGTATTTGCCCAGAAAATATCGGTATTGCTTCGATCGACGGTTGTCGTGAACAACACTGTTTATCACCTAAGTAATTACTTCGTAGTATCCCAGGACTAGATAAGAGATTTATTCTTTACCCGCATTTAAAGAATTGTAACACTTAAGTGATTGCTTTTTTAATATAAAGTGTTAGGCTGAAACAAAGTTATTATCTTTATTTAGATTATCTTTAAAGGCAATCCTTATTATCTTTAAAGATAATCTAACATAGTAAAGCTTATCTTGTTTTTATATTTCCTTATAATTATTATTAACTTCGAGTCTGTGCAACGGCCTTTTATATATGTATATTGGAGTTACACAGATAACAACAAGGACGGAAAAGTAATAAGTAAAATTATATATATAAATGTATCGGATATAGTATGGTAGGCAGAGGGAACCTAGTTAGACATTCTATTTCCTATTTTTTAAGACATTGCGTGATAAGTCGCTGAATTCACCGTCATACTTTGTATACCAAAGCAAGTAAAGGTAATAACAATTTTTTTTTGAGTGTAATCAAATGCAACACTGTCTGTCACTACCTTGGAAAACGAAGAATATTGTCACTGACTTTAGATATTATTATTAAAAAAACACATACACATAAAATAAAAATAATAATATGTAATAATTTTGTACGAACTATATAGGTTATAGGTAATTCAAATTAGACCCCTGCACCGCTCTCATTTAAAGTCCGGGCGCACTGTTCGAATTGAAACTCAATGCAACTAAATTAGTACTCAAGTTTTTAATACTTCTAGTTCTTTGAATATCTTTTTTCAGCGGAAATATTGAAAAAGTCACAAGTTACTTGAGCAAGTCGTCTCCAACTGCGCCAGGACTTCACGGAACCGAGTTAAGATTTAAATGTAATTATTAAGTGAAATAAGTTTTTTAGTTTTTAAGCACTACATTTTCTACTTTTCGTTTCGTTGGAAAAGAGATGTCCGCTCAGTGGCAAATTTATTTGTCATATAACACAGTTATATTCTTTTCAATGTCCATAAATATGTTTTCACTAGATACACTCCTCTTGCCTCGTATTTTTTTATTATTTTAAATATTTATTCAAACAATCCGAGGTTTTGATGCTTTAGGCTTGTTGCTTTAATAAGTCAGTTGTAGCCGTGTGTTCCCGGCTTAGAATAGGATCACCCTGGTACTGGTGGTGTTGTAAGAGGCGACTAAAGTACGAGTGGGAGAGTCACGTTGCCAGCAATGGCGACACGCATGGGCAGACTCGACCGGATCATTACCATCTTCAGCATTTAAAACCGGCGTGAAGTAGTGGCTTTATGCCACTGCGTTTCGCATTAGGTAATGCCGGGCTCCGGCGCCCAACCGCCTCAAAAGCTGGCAACGCTCCTCTGGTGTTACGCGGTGTCGTGGGTGGCGGTGATCACTTACTATCAGGTGACCCGTATGCTCGTTTGCCATGCTTTTTCCATAAAAAAAAATTAAAATTTGTAAATGTCGTAAATTTTGAACCAACCATCCACTCAATACGCAAATTTCGAAAATCGACAATTAAGTAAGTACAATTTAAAACCTCGGGCCAAAGTAAGATCAGCGTCAAAAACCCAGTGGGACCTTTTTTGAGTAATTAATTTACAGATTTACAATAATTTATTATTTAAAGAAAGCCTAAACTTAGCTATAATTTAAAATGTGATAAAATGAGGGGCATCACTAACGTTTATTCCAGATACGACATCCCTATTTTTTTAAGACAACATTCCACATACGAGTATACATGATTATCCACGATATTTAAGTTTCCCAGATCTAGTCTCCAGTCTCTAACTCCAGATCCTGAGTATATACCACCAGATACGTAAAACGTGATACAAATCGATTATTTTGGCAAGGAGAAACTGGCGTAAAATCACGCCGTTCTCCACTTATGAATCCAGCTCCAGCTCTAGGTCCTCACAGTGCACACGAGCACACTCGCTAATTATAATTAGAGCGCGCGAGGTGCGCTTAGAGCACAATGGCGGTGATTGCGCGCTGATTGCTGCCTACATACGTACATACATACAGTACATATTCGTTAGAATATCGAGTGTTGTTTGTAGTATACGTGATCTGTTTTTAAACCTTCATTGGCATCTTTGAAAAACGAGGTATGATTTTGTTAGAATTTTGATAAAACTTTTAATATATATGCTTAAACCTATGAGAGTCAGAATTGCAGGATATAATGTACTCAATGATAAGAGTTTTTCTTTTTAATTTAAAATAGGTAAAAATAATAAGCTTAAAATAATTATAAATATTCCCTTATTTATAGATCCTAATGTCCTATAGCATAACACCAGATTATCGCCGCCTTCACACATAAAAAAAGATCCACTATATACACGTTACGTTCTCTATGTATACTTGTTTGGAAAATGTTGGTCACATAAGCTATGACATTAGAATCAAATCTGCCCGTACAGTGTGGGGTAATCTGCATATATTAGGGTTCGGGCGTCTGTAAATAAAAACGCTGGTCCGGTATTTATAAACGGAATTACCCTTTTAAACAATAATTTTTAAAGCATTCATCTAGAGATCTGTTGAATTCTGTGTCTCTAGAATTCTGTTTCACTTTTTAAATCTATAATCGCAGGTATCGCTACGTAATCAAGCTTGTTTATTATTGTATAACTTTTTTATAAGTTATATAAATTTTATATTTTTAAATTTAACTTTTATATGATAAAATAAAAAAATATAAATTCGAAGATTTATTATAAGATTTAAGTACGAGTAAATTTAGTGCGGCGCTTAATTCTGCGTATCTTCTCCTACTTTTTGATGCGATCTCGAATCGAATAATTGTTAGATCAACAGATGATACTTATCGAAGGGTCCAAAGAAGTAGTTCAAATAAACCTTTTTGAGTCCAATTTCTTTGTGATTTTCTTAGTTCAGAGTAAACACAATTACGCAAACGCTACTCCTTAAGCCTTGTTATTATTCCGCCTCACTTCAAGAAAAACGAAACAAAAAATGAGTACACTGCAAAATATAATAACACTCCTTGTTCTAAGGAAGTTGCAATTTTTACACGAGAAAGTTATTGTTAGAGGATTTCTAAATATAAATTTTATGTAATAAAATAATATAAATTTTATGTAATTTGTTTTAAAGGCGCAAAGGCGTGACAAGACTGTGGGTTTAATTCCCGTTCGGGATAATAAATTATATTAGGTAATGGCCAGAGGACTAAAATTTTATTACTTAAATATTAGGACTAGGACTTAAATATTATTATTTCTTTGAGTGTTTATCGAATCCACAGCCGGAATGAGAACATCCTTTTTATTTTTTATTATTTTCAGACATAACTACACAATATCTGACAGTAAATATAACGGTAACGGGTTCGAGTTCCACACGGGGGAAACAATAATTTCTTTTTCTTCACCTCTGGTAAGAAAAAGAAGCGAGGCGTTGAGTTTCACCCCTCAACGTACTCTAATATCATATCTAAAATTGGAGGTGCGTCGAAGGACATATTTTCTTACCTCTACATACATACAGCGTGAAGCAGAACTTTTTATTAGTATTTTTACACTATAGACTCCCAACCTAAGAAACATTTTTCATTAAATTTTGTACTTTGGCTAATTTTATAAAAATACATACCAAAAAAATACATACATTTACAAAATTTCTATTTTATAATGGTGTACGTGCATTAGATAATGCCCCACTGACTATCTTTAGCTACTAGTAAACACTAAATGTACTTATTTAAGGTTTCTCTGGTGAGTTTCATTAAAATTTAAATATCAATTGATCCTTTTCTAATTTTGAGGCCGTCGTGGCGCCGCGGCACAAGCATATGACTGTAAGCGCAACTGTAATGGTTTCGATGCCCCCTCGGAGGAATTATTTGTTATTATCATTTACTCCCTTTTATAAAAAAGTGGTGTTGAGCTCTGCCACTCAATACGCAATGCCTCCTGATTTCGGAGGAAAGTGGGTAACGTAGTGTCTTAATATTAGGTTCCTTCTCGCTACATTGCTGTATTCAGGATAGAGCGTTAAACAGAATATAGAATCAGCTTCACGCTGTATCTCATAATTACTCCGTTTGGAGTTAAAGAAGTAACATAATATTCTAATCAGTTATCAGAGATAGAAACATATTTTATTATTACGTATTAAGTTTCACAGTCAGTATATAGCATAGTATGCAGAATTGTAAATATGACGCTTTTCCCAGAAATTGGGGAACTGAGTATCCTAACACTAGGTATCCTCTGCCTATCCTGCTATTTGCGGGAAATAGCGTGCTACAATTTTTTATAAAATATATATTTCAGTAACCCTATTTTAAAGATCTAAATGGTATAATACTTTTAAATTGTAATTTTGTACCGGTAGCATTATTGGATGGAGCTCTGCGGCCGCAAAGCCTTTCATTACTCGCCGCCGCCTTTAATCTTGTTAAGACGTTGTATTCTATACGGTACGCCACGGAGCTAGGACTGGAAACTTAGATATTAATACATAATGGCCACATTTATTATATGACGCCTTCTAACAGTAACCGGGACGATGTCTCCTTTGCCTGTCCTGCTATATGCGATATAGAGCATTTAAGTAAAAAATATTTTATTTGAACGGAATATTTATAACCGACTTCGACTAAAAGCGACAAATTTGGTATAACATGTGAAAGCTTAAATTTTTTCATGTAATACTTGCATCAGTCAAGCGATACCACATTTGTAACCTGTTGTTATAAAAAAATAAAAAACACTAATAGATTATTAAACTGATTATTACTTTCCGGTTTGTCATAAAAATACATTTGGAGGCGCCGGGTATCGATCCCGGTACCTCTCGCATGCTAAGCGAGCGCTCTACCATCTGAGCTACGCCCCCGATGGTACCAAGTTTACTAAAATGTGCACGTCACAGATAATAAATGATTTAGTAGTTGATAGATTCATCATGCGGGTGGAAGTCCATCACGTCGCAGAATGCTGAGCTCCTCGCTCAGAGCAGTACCATCTTCAATGACCAAGCCTAATTAAGTTTGAAATGAAGTTTCCTGATCATGAAATACTATCTAAAATATAGAAAATATACAGCGTAAGATCTTTTAATTTTTTATGATGGTTTTTTAATTGCTGGTAATTCTATTGAGCTCGATTTCTTTTCAAGCAGAATTACGTTTGAAAGTAACAATTAATACATATTTGTTTGCAACTGTCTTCGAAACATATTTTATGTGACGCTTCGTGCACTTAAATGGTCCTTCTTAAATAACATACTAATATTTTTTAATGACAGCTTACCTACAAGTTGTTATTATTTATCTAATGACAAATAATAACAACTTAGAGGTAAGAGGTAAGGTAAGAGTTAGAGGAAGTAAAGTTAATAATGTAATGAAGAAAAAACTCTTTTTTTACTCTGTTTTAGGTAGTCTTTAAATAATTGGTGTCCTAAACAAATTCGACAATTTATGCATAATATGTGATTGTCAATCGTATATTATTTTTTAATACAATAACCATTAAAGCAATTTTATAGTTATGAATGCAGCCAAAGTAGATTCATTTTAGACTAAAAATAACTTTCTTTAAGATAAGAAACACAATTACTCAATTTACTATTTCTCTTTCAAATTTATTCCTTCAGGTCTTCTAGAATTTCTTTATATCCAGTTTCGTTAAGATAAGTAACGTCTAAGTTGGAGCTTGAATTGTGTTCCAAGCATGTCACTAAGAGATTCAACTATCAAATCAGTTTTTTGAATTAAACTTTAACCACTAAAGAGAAGAAACGAAACAATATGATACAAAATTTTACTTTAACGAATATAATGAATAATAATTCACAATGTCACAAATTTGATTCATAAGTGGAGAGCGGAGTGTTTTTACACCAGCTCCCCCTTAACATGATTATCAGACGCGGGAAGAGCGTAACCCTAATAATAACTAAAATAATAGATTACAAATTTAGTCCTGAGTACAAATTATTCCGATCATATACTTTATATAGTAAGTATCATTATATTTTTAGCTTTATCTTTATCTCACCTGCAGCAGGGTAGGCAGAGAAAACGTAATGTCACCACACTCCCACTCCCTATCAAATGTGAATCAAATCTTCAATCGACGCATTTATTGACAGACATTGAATCGCTGCACTATAACGGTATCTCTAAAAAAATTTTACCTTAAAATATACCCAAACCCACCACATCGTAGACATACACCCCTTCTCTTGGAAACTTCTGTAACGGGCTTGCGTGTAATTTGTATGTAAATGTAACACTGCAACAATCTCGCATGCGCTAAATCCACCTAATGAGACCTTCTGTTGTATAACCCTACTGAATTTGTTGAGCCTAAAGTAGCTTTAGACGTGATATACTGACTGAAGGAGCGGAGATTTAAAAGAATTGCCTTATCTCTGATTTTATTTTGAAGCACATACTGGTTAAATTTAGGCTTAAAATTTAATGAAGGTATCATTTATTTTATTCTGTCGTATGCTTTTTCATATGCTTTATTATTTCTATATACGAGTAAAAGCAACTAATAATCGCTTTTATAAAGGAGAAATTATAAAAGTGCTTTTGATACTTTAATTTTAATAATATTATATTAGACTCAATTAGAATGAAATATATTTAATTTAAATATTATAATACATACACAACTATAACTTTTTTTTAGTTTTACGCTGTATAGTTTTTATGGCAGGGTAGTCAGAGGGAACCTTATGTTAACGTTCTTTTCGTCTAAAATTCGGGATAGCAGTATCCCGAAAATCACTGAGTTAGGTGAACTCATGCCGCGCATTGCTTGTTACCAGAGCAAGCAAATAAACGTAATTCATTCCCCGAAGTGGGGATCAAACCTATAACCATCGCGCTAAGAGTCACGCTGACATATATAAAATTTACATTATAAATCTCTAAGAGAGATAATCTCTCTCTCTCTCTCTCTCTCTTATATATTTGGTTACAATTAATATCTTTTCATATAATAGAGTAAGGCTTTTAGTTGCCGTGACCTCATATTGATAATTCCCAGACGACGTTCAACAAGTAACCGCACGTCGTTAGTATATAATGTTATATAAGTTAGCAAACTACTGAATTATAAAGCGACCTTGAAAAGCGTTACGGGTAGTAATTATAGATATACTAAATTAGAAATTTGTAAATGAATTTTATGTAGAAAATAGTGTTGAATATCTATAATTTGGTCTATTTTATTATTTATTTATAATATTGCATTATAGTAAAGGCACATATTGTTACAATAGCCTATTGTTAAGACACTCTATTCTGCAAGCACTGCTTAGTTTTCGAGATTACTTGTTGAGCAGTATTGGAAATGGAAATAATCCATTCCTCTGAGAGTCGAACCCAAAACCATTACAGTCAAAATTTTTGCCGCTGCGTTGCTACAGCCTTTAAAGTCTAAATAAACACAAACAAAATTTCTTTAGTCCCGTAAAATACGTGAAATAGTGCCTTTATGTATTTATTATACAAGAAACCTGAGCGTACACTGAAGAGAGCTTGCACTCTCGTATATAAAGTATGCCGTTTGCACGATACTAGCGAGATATAGCACGAATAGAGTATGTTGTAATTAACTAGCGTGTCACTCACGGCTTCGCCCGCATACCACCTATAATTCTTTTATTACTGCATTTGCTGATAAATTGATTATACTCAATATTATATTGACATAAAATTTATACATTCAATAATTTTAGAAAGTGCAAGCACTACGTGGCTTGATGTTATCTGCGGTAAGGGCGCGTCAGGCGCAAATCGAACCTAGTCTTATCCGTCCAAATTACATGCTATAAAAGCCAAAGGTTTGCTCACACTATTTCCTTGACGATGGAATTATTGTTACTCGTCAGTTTCAATATCTTTATCAAAAGGCGGTGAAATATCCTTGGAATACCTTGGAATTAAAAAAATATATATGTTACAAAATGCTTTATTGTGACTTACTTATAAGAGATACATATATCTATACGGTGTCGTGGATTTTATTGGAACTTATGATATGGAACGTTTTTCTTGTACAATGTACTTACGTATACCCTATTCACGAACGCATGAGATAAAAGGTAAACAAATCAAAAGGTTAGCAGGATAAAATTATATGTATAACATTTTTGCAATGTTTTTGTGCAATTTTTCAACAAAAATGAATTACCATAAATTTAATTAAACATGATTGCGAGCGAAACGATTTTTCTAGACAACACTAGTTACACTAGTTAACGGATACCTGCAGTTCATGCAATGGGATCTTAAGCCAGTAGAGGCTATCGTGGTGCAGAGCCTGATTACAAATGCGGTGGTAGCAGATTTGATCTCCATTTCGAGTAACGAATTATTTTCATTTTCCTTTGCTAAGAAAGGGCTGTGTTGAATTCCGTCACTCAAAGAATCTCGATAATAGATTCAATCAAAAAGCGGAAATATTTATAAAATATATAACTAAAACAAAGGAAAAAAAAAGATTTAAGTTTCTAACCAAATAACATATTATTGTAGGCTTAAATTATACTTGACAAATATTTATATTTTTCTGCAAATAGCACAATAAGAGAACAAAAAGCTCGATGTTGAGTCACTCCACTGAAAATGTAATGCCTCAGAAATTTAGAGAAAAATGAGAAATGTAGTGCTTTGACATTGGATTTCCTTTAACTACTCTTTTATATGTTATGTGGATTGCAGTGTTATAGGAAAATAGAAATATATTAACATTCCCCAAATATATGATAGATAGAGATAAATTATAATTAATATTTGAAAGAGCAACATTTTGTCGGAATGATCCGAATTCCTTCAACAGATGTCGAAAGCTTCTTGGCTTTAATTAAACTAATTATGAATGAGAATACGACCACAAAAAGTTAGTTTTGTTAGAGATCGCTAGCTTTTATGTAGTAAAATAATATATGGTTGTGGATGTACTTTGATATCTACTAATGTGTAAATTTTTATTGATAACAAATACAATAATATAAAGCATTTGCTCTGGTCGACAAGATTATTAGTCAATATTAATCAATATTGAGATATTATCAATTAATATTTATAAGATCAGTTTCACGCCGTATCACACAGCAGGGTGGGCAGAGGGAACCTAGTATTTATCGACTCCGTTCCCCATAAGATAATTGGATAAATATAACAAAATCTAATAAAATCAATATCTAAAAATTGATAAATGGGATAAATATATTCAAAGTTGAGGAAATTAAATATTTAATATTTTCTTTACCCTGGTGACAAGGATAAGGGCGGCGTTGAATTCCGCCAGCCAACTCGCAATGCGTCCAAAATTAGATGGAAAATGGAGAGCAATAGGCTCTCTCTGCCCTCCCGGCTAAATACGGGATATATCCCGTATTTAGCGTAGCGTAAAGTTGAGTAAAAGAAATACTCTGTAATAGATGTTGCTATTTTAGTAATACGAGGGTTATTGTTACAATCACGAGGGAGTTACACTCTACTGAACAAATCTTCCATTATTCATGTGACACGTGAAGTGTGGTTGATTATTTTAAGCTTTATACCCGCACATGTATACATTGAAGTTTTTTTTAACATAGTGGTCAACAATTGAATGCTCTGATTTAATATTAGTTTGTGGTATTCTTTTCTTATATATGTAACTGTTTTGCTTACAATAGTTAATTAGAGGCCGTCGTGGCGTACACAGCACAGCTTCTGACTGTAAACGTATCAGCTGTGGGATCAATGCTCACTCCAAGGGCAGCGCTTCCTGTCCCTTTTCCATCGAATTCTGCAGGCATTGCGTGTTGAGTGGCGGAAATAAGCGCCGCGCTTTGCCTTGAAACCAGGGCGAAAAAATGAAAATTCGAACTTGTATTATTATTATCTAGTAGTAGAACACATTAACACATAAAGATTAGTATTGTTCTACAGAAATCTCTGTAGGAATGTAGAGATGCTACATATCCAGTAGTTTCGTTTGTACGTTGTCTATCATTCACTTGGTAATGGAAAAGTTTTATATGCATATAAAATATTCTATTCTAGAAAAGTTGAAAATAAAGTGTCTGAAGTGTTATAGTATTTTTTTATGTTATCCAAACAGACTTAGTGAGGAAGTAGTATACTTGTATAGTTATATAAAAGTAATTTATATGTAGGGCTCCAAAATATCCATAGACTCTCATTTACTTTCACAAACAAAACGAAAAGCACAAGTTCGATGTTGTTTCCAGTATTCACACTAGACGGCAGTTTTCAATGATAAATATTTCAAGTGAGCAATTAGCTTCAATGGCTGATTCGGGATTCGAGAGCGACTGAAATATTGTAATTTTATTTAAATGGCGCCACGCCGTTATTTATGAAGACACTTGGCGCTATCAAAATTAAGCTTTTATTATAATACCATCTTGGCTACCGTTTCCTATTGAATTTTAAGATTAAATAAAAAACAGTATCACGATTTTTTCTGCAATAATTTTTTTCTGCACTGTATTCCTAAGGAACCTACTTTTATGAAATCGATAAAATTTTGAGGTATATAAAGTGTTGAAAAGCGGAACTTAACACCGTGGCTTATTTTAAAGACTAGGAAAATATACAAAAAAAAATTGTTTTTCTTAAAGTACAATAACTTCATTGTTTAAATGATTTTTTTATCGTTGGCTGGTATATGTACATCAATTAAAATTGCCCAAATTATTTGAAATAAAAAAGAATAGCCGAATAAATTTACCCTCCTTATCCCGGACGAAGCTTGTTAAGCAAATGATTTAAGGCGCTGTAAGACATTTCCGAGGAATTAAAGATTTAAAATAAGATTTGTCAGTAGAGTGTCTGAGTTTGATATAAAAGGAGACTTAAATGTGATAATCTTTTTGGTTCTTTTGTATATATCTGTTTTAACTAGTTAACTTGAACGCGCCACAGACTTTTGTCGTCCGTGCCTTTTTTATTCTTGTTTGGTTATTAAAGTTGTTATTATTAGTTTCTTTTTAAAATGTGAAGTGAATATTTTGTGGACATATTTTGAATGTTCTGCGCTCCTTGTATCAATATTCAATATTCGAGTTTATGGTCGTTTATCATGTTGATTGTGGTGCAGTTAATTGGTTATGCAATATTTTTATTGCCTCCTCATCTCTGTAAGAAATAGCCATTTTGATGTTGTGTTCCACTATATCAGTCACGGACCCTTCATTTGCCCGGCAAATCAACCTGCTGATAGCGTCCTCCTCGGCGTCAGTGTAGTAAATGCATCCTTTTGTGTGGTTTGTTAAGACGACGACAGTGTGTGATGTACTGTCGTGTAAGACGTCGTTGATGGTCTTAGTTTGGATGATTACTACAGATTCGTATGTAATCACCTGAAATTCGTTGATGGTCAGAGTATTGGGGGAATCTATTAGGAAGGAAGCACCCGTGTATTGCGTTATTCTCAGGGAGCCAGTTGTCTGTTGGGCTGAGTAGATTCCATTATGAACTTCATTGTATGCGTATGTCACATCCAGTAGACATCTATATAAACTCGCTAGCTCTTGACTGACACGAGGCTTGGATCGATTGTGCATTTGGAACAGGTTTGATTATTCGATAAAGGTTATTTAGTTTATGTCCCCGATAAGCGTAAGTTGGCCTTTTATAATATGATCGCCCATTTTGTTTGCCTAAAATGTTTCATTAAGGCCTCGTCAATGAAAAGTCTTGCGGGATTTTCTGCAACAATATCATATTTTTTCGTATCACAAAAAATAAAAAAAACATCTCACTATAGGCATAAATTATGTTTGGCTGTCACGGTGTAGTGGTAATGCGTCTAACTGAAAGCCTAACGGTTGTGGGGTTGGAAGTTAGCTGCAGTTCTGTCGATCAAGATATATTAGTTCACTTCATAATTATAAGTTTACATATTTTAACTTGACAATGTAATCAAAATACAAGAGCTTAAAATAAACCGGTATCGGTAAAAACAAAACGTATAAAACAAATATATTTTTCCACTTTAAAGAAACCAACAAATAAATATTTTTTATATGAACGTCCATATTTGTTTTTCGCATACACCTTTTTATATGGTGTCGGTCGCACTTCGTTTCGTTCGAGAGCTTTCAGCTTTTAGCGACATCAGTTTGAATACTATGTACATACGTATATTGTCTTAACCGTCTTTTTGTATAATCTAAAAAAAAGTGCAAGACTGCTTTTTGATTTTATTGCACTTTTTGCTTTTTAGATAATTTATAAAATTTCCCAATTAAGTCCCAATATCTTAAATATATTTGATAACATCGTCAAAAACAATAGTAGTTATAATAATACCATGTATGACCTAATATTATTACTAAACTTATGTCAAATTCTAAATATTAATGCAATTTAACTAAAGTAGAGCATAAGTGCGATCGTCGGCGGTGGCTGGTCGCCAAATAGTTGTAACTGTGATAATGTGCGACGATGCCGGTAAGTCCGCCGTAACTTATTTACATACGTTATATATGAGTTCCTATAGGAACAGATCTACTTTTTTAAAACGCTTTATAAGATCGACTTACAACTTTAAGACTTTAACTTTACTTTTTTTTTCTTTTTTTTATTTACTTTTTTTTACTCTTTACTTTTTTTTTTAATGTCCTAGCAACAAATTGTGCCGATCCACTTGCAATATTTGTATCTCTTTAAAACTTAGCAGTTATACTTAGCTAAGGTTATAATATATTTTTTACCTTCATGCTGTATTCAGCACATATCAGGGTAGACAGAGGAAAGAAGAGGGAGCACGAGGACCTAGAGCTAAGATACTCAGATCCCATTAAGACACTTCCGTTACTCACTTTCCGTTAAATTCTGGTGGGATTGCGTGTTCCTTGAGTGGGAATCTAACTAACAGCCGCTTTTAAAGTCGCACGCTTGTATTCCTGCGCCACGACTAGCCATTATATTTTAAAAATTTCATCACGGCAAGCAGGTTATTAGATATTTGTAGTTTCGATTACAAATCGTTTCGGAAAATTCTTTTCATGTTATACATAATAATATAAAAAAGTTATCCGTAAAAACGTGTTGGTAATAAAAATACACGCTACTCTGCCAGTTAACAAAGTGAAATAAATCTAACAGACGAAGTCAAAACATTCTGTGTATCAGGGTGTACGGGTAAGAAAAAAGACCAATTGTGCTGAAAATCTTTTATTAATAACTTTATATATGTATCCAGTGGACTGTCTTTGACTTCAAGCGGTTCAAACGTAAAGAGGTTGTGGGTCTGATCACCACTCGGGGTAGTGAATCGTTTTCATTTCCCCACACTATTACAAAAAATTTGGCGTTTAGTTCCGCCACTTAACGTAAAAAAAACGGGGACCAGATCAATATATCACCCACTGCGTCACGACGGCCAAGTTTTTTTTCTTATGGGACAAGGACAAGGCAAACCAGCGCTTACCTGAAGGTAAGTGATCACCGCCGCCCACGACCCCGTGTAACCCCAGAGGAGCTACAGTTTTCATTACAAATTTAAATTATCTGCGCCGTTGCAGTAAATTATAGTTTAATCACGCTCCTAGTTTAAGACAGGATAATAGTCGCTTCAAAGTAGCGTGCCGCTAGACGTATAATAGTCGAGTGCCCTATATCAACTAGCGAGGAAATGTTTTATGTACTTTGTTAAAGAAAACAGATTTTACATGAAAATAAAAGCTAATTGTTGTAAAAGAGGTTATACTTAAATAAAAATAAATCAAATCGTGACGCAGAGCCGCAAGCGTGTGATTGTAAGTTGAGGGTTCAGCGGCAGTTTGAAGGTTCGATTCCTACTCAAGGAATCGAATTTAACGATGAACGAACGATTAATGAGTACATAAACGCAAATCAAAGAAAAGATTGTCTGCAGCTATTAAGAAAATTGACTGAATTATATGAAAATATGAAGAATAAAGCTTAGCATTAAAATGACAGAAATCACATAATTATATTAAAACAAGTTTTAAATCAATTTCAATTGAAGATAAGAAATACAATGTTGTATCAACGTTCAGATTTACAATAATCTATCAGTTTGACGCGGTGTGAGTGATGGTGAGGAGTTAGAGCGGTCGTTAATGAGCACGCGTCGCGCTGGCTGGTGTAGAGATTATCCTTATATCTTCTGGGTAAGCTTTTGGTAAAACTGCTCTATTTTTTTTGTTTATACGTTTTTTAAGCTTCTTTTATCATTTTTCAGTTCGAATTCTAGGTATTTTTAATTGCATTGAGATCCAACCCACAATCACCGCGTTTATAACTATGCACTGTCCTACTCATATGAATATCAGACAGATTGCCGATTGAAGTACCTGTAAGGCCTATATTTTTTATACTGTATATTCGTTCGTGGTGGAATACCGATGTAATCAAAAATGTCAATTTTAACTTAATTGGCATTAAATCAGAGAATAATAGGATGACGCATGACTCGATTTTTTTACATGTACGCTTTACGCGTATAACAGGGTAGAGGGAACCTAGGAACCTAGTGTTAAGGTATTGCGTTCTTGCTTTCCCCGCTTTCCAGCGAATTAAAGAAGCATTGCGTGTTGAGCGGCGGAATTCAACGTCATGCTTTGCCTAACGAGGCAGATAGAGCGATGAAACCACGAATGAAAATGTGAAATATTTCATTTACTGGAGTAGAAATCGGATCCACACACACCCCTGTATGTTTACAGTCGCCCACTTGAGTCCGTGCGCCAAAATCAAAAAAATAAAAATAAAATAAACCGAGTTAGATTTTTTTTCGTAATTAAGAAAACATTATGATGAGTTACTGAACTTACGAGACTCGAACCCATAGCTCTTGGAGGGTTCCAAGCATTATGACCACTAAGTCTTACGTAAAACGTAGGCTAAAAATATGCTGAAATTCATATACGTTTATATGTAAGAACTTATATTTGTTGTTCCTATTATATAGCATATGTACAGCAATTAGTGGGAATTAAAGCTTAACAATATAAAAAAAAATTACTCCGCAGTGCGGATTAAATGTGAAATTGTCATTAAATAATGCTTTTTTGCTTCGAAATATATGAAACGATTAGCTGGACAAATGTGTTGTATTAAAATAATAAATATCCCTTATGTCTGTAGATACGAGGCCGCGGTGACCTTTCTTATGCTTATATATAAACGTTCCTCCAAATATATTAGAATCTTTTTTCCTTTTTATATAATTCAATGCTGGCCTTTGCTTATTGTATTTTTTCCCAACTTTGGTCTAATATACCGACAGTAATTGTAAAACATTTAAAAACACATACATAAGGCTATACACAGAAGGAAAACTTAAAAAACTCATAATAATAAAATGGCCAAACTCAAAAAATATATTTTAATTACTATTAAGAGGCCAGTCGTGGCGCAGTGGCACAAAGTGTTACTGTAAACGCGACTGGTTGTGTGTTCGATCTCGACTTGAGGAAATGAAATATTTATTTAAATGTATATTTCATTTCTTTGCTCTGGTGTCTAGACAACGGAGTATCTTGATACTATGTTCCCTCTGCCTCCCCTGCTTTATGCGGGATACAGCGTGAAGTTGAATGTTTTTATATATAGAAATATTTTATTTGTAGTATTTATTGAATTTTTATTTCATTTTCATCTTAATAATAAGTAAATGTTTTTTGGTATTCATTTACTACCACTGCGCTTAAGATTCAAATTTATTTTATTACAGTAAGTAGTATGTATATATCATCTGTACAATGTACATATATCTCAACGCACGTAGTTTCAAAGCAAGCTTTACATAGCACTGTTTACGTTTACGAAGTATTCGAGTGAAGAGCGAATGTGGAGACACTGTTTGTTTAAGATGAAACGTCTATGATATACCGACTGACTCTATTCGCTTTTATAACTTGATATTTTACTAAAACCGTACTTTAAACGTACTTGTAAGTTATTTTGTTTGATATTTAAAATGTTTTCAATTTTAATAATTGGTTAATTAATAAGGTGGCAAAATAAACGTTGGGTAAGCTCTGTGCATTTTATTTAAACTACAGACCTCACCTCATCAGTTTTCCCGCATATAGTAAGGTAGGCAGAGCGAAACCAGGGTAAGGACACACACCGATTCCTATTTTTCTTATTTACCGCCCATTCACAGCTCCTGAATATATTTTTTTAATAAAGATACACGCTGTATCCCGCAAACAGCAGAGTAGGCAGAAAAACCTAGCCTTAATACACTCCGTTCCCCACTTTCCGCAGAATGCTAGAGACATTGTGTGTTGAGTGGAGAAACACAACGCTGCTCTATGTCTCGAAACCAGAGCGAAGAAATATATGTTTAAATAAATATTTCACTTCTTCGAATTAATTTCCGCCACGCTTGACCTCAAACAAATAAAAGTACGAGCATAATGTGGTGCAAAGCGACGTGAACAAACTATAACTAAATATACTTATTTAGAAAACATATAAAAATTTGAACGAGGCGGGACTCGAACTAGCGCCTCCTGGAAACCGACCAGGCGCTCTGACCACTGAGTCATACGTTCTCATCGAGCTACGTCAAAATTCTTATACGCTTTGTTACAACTTATTGATGTTGATAGCATCTCTGTAGGGAGGTTTTTACAAATTTCTACTACCCAAAAATAATTGCTAAGAATTATCGTCTGGCAAGAGAGAATGTTATTTATTAAATATTTTTAACAAATTTAAAGTGTTATCCCACACTTAGGAAAGAAAAATACTTATTTAGAAAACGTATAAAAATTTAAACGTAACGGGACTCGAACCCGTTGTAACCAGAGCGAAGAAATGGAAAATAAACGTAAATCTTTATATTTCTTAAAACAAAAATGACATAATAACATTCATTTTTCATTTATTTGTTGTTTATTTGCTACTAAAACAAAGAACACGCTTCGTATATCATTAAAAGTAGAATAGAATATTTTCAACCAAAAATGGCGCGTCAACTAAAATGTAAAAGAATATTTTGTAGAGAATATAACAAAGCTCACAATGGATCTTCACTGCAAGCTCCCATTTACTCGAAATTTACACTGAATGCCATATGACATGTTATATTTTAAATTTATTAATATTTAGGGCATTAATATGTGTCTGTTTTAATCTGGATAAAGTTAAAAATAGTTAAATATAATATAAAATTTAAAAGAATAATAGGAAAATAATAAGGAAAACAAAACACAAAAGTCATTATACGAGTATAGCAGAGATTTTCAATAATCTATCAAATTGACGTGCCGTGATTAATGGACGACAATCTGTAGGCGGCTGGACGGGAACACTCAACCACGGATTGGGTTATTATTTTATAATAGTAGTAAAATTAGGTCAGTCTTACCTTGTTGCAATTGAGAGTACAAATCTATTATAATATCCTCAAAGCCTCAAAAAAAATGTGGGTCTCGAAATGTAGAAGATAAAAATAGGAGCTGGATAAGAACTTTCACTATTGGAAATGGACTGGAATTTTTACGATTCGAACCTACACCTTTCCCCATCTGTACTTCAATTTTTCCATATAAAGTGATCTATTAGTATGGGTAAACACGTCACTCACATTATTATGCACAAAACGTATCAGATTTCACGAGTGTTGAGCGCAACGCGCTAATGGCTCGACAGCTTGTTTTTACATTGAGAATGAAACTTTACCTTACTTTATGCGTTTACCTTATTTATATTTTGTATTATTTTTTAATCAATTTCCCACAGTTTTGATCAATATCAGATATTCAAAGCAGGATTCATTTTGTTCTTTGGCCTTTTTTCTTACCCGTACTTAACCATTATTCGCTCACTAACTTTAAATTAAACATCTACGTATACTCGCTGAAGAATTTGAACACAAAAGTCTTTTTCGGTATTAAGCCGAAAAAATATTTGTGTTGTTATTAAAGGTGCCAAACTGCAAAAGAAAAAAAGGGATCTTAATAAGATCACTTTATTGTCTGTCTGTGTTCCCTCGAGTGGGATAGAACTCATAATCATCGCGTTTACCGCGCCGGCCTGAACATAGATACATACAATTAGAAATATTAAGAAAATGTATACGACAAAGGCGTTGAAAGCTTTTAATTAACAGAATATGTATATTATTACAATGTCACTTTTAATGAGTAAGGACCAAAAATTGTCGGGCACCAACATTTTAAGCTAAGCATTTGTAAGTCTTAATTACTTTTATTTGACACACCCTATGGCGCTATGCAAGTAATATTCTTTATAAATGCTATTATATTTCGAAGCTTTTTATTATTGAGAAGGCTCTGTATGGGAATAAATCGAGTAGATTTTAAATATATTTTGTAGTTTTGCGTTGTATTGTGCATATGACAGTGCACATATAAAGAATTAGCGATAAAACCCTGTACTTCCCACGCAATGCCTAATTTTTCAGATACATTTCAGTTGACTGGCGGAACTCAGCAACACGTTTTGTCTTCTTAACTGAGTGAAAAAATATATTTAAGCAGTTTTCTTAAGTGGGAACCGAGTCCACAACTTATATTTGTAGTTAATATTATACAAAGTGATAAAATGCCTACGCCCGCAAATTTTACTTTGTAAACTTCATGAAAATAAGATGGAACCTTCAAAAATTAATTAAAAAGTTCTTTTGATTTCGATTCGAGTGAAAAGATTAAATTGGATTCGTACCTATTAAACGTTACATAATCACTTATGCTAAGCAATTTAAAGAAATAATAGATATGGTAAAAACATAAACGGTAAAAAAATAAAGATATAAAATATTATCCTACGGCGCTTCCCTGACAAAAGGATCGTAACAAAATATAAATCGACTTGACGATTTATTACCAGTAAAAGGCGTCATGTTATAGAAATAGGAGAGCAGGTGTTATTTATTAGACCACCTTCTAGGACTTTCTCTTTGATAAAAAAAATAAATCAGCTTCACGCTGTATCCCGCATACAGCAGGGTAGGCAGAGGGAACCTAGTGTTAAGACACTCCGTTCTCCAATATGTGCCGAATTCTGGAGGCATTGCGTGTTGAGTGGCAGAACTAAACACCGCGGCTTGCCTCGACGCCACAGCGAAGAAATGGAAATATAAACATAAATAAATATTTCACTTCCTCGAGTGGGGATTGAACCCACAACGCGTTACTATATTTATATATACAGATTGTTTTTGTCATCACTACTTTTAATAGAAGCACAGTTTTAACTGATCTATAAACGCCTAATACAATTAAAACAAAAGAGATTTGTTAAGAATGAAAAAGTGATTTTTCCAAGTAAAATATTTTTTAAAATTATCGTTGTAAAATAAAAGATCATTCGTTAAGAATATCATACATACTCTAATTTGCTGCACACGCCTCATTCACTAAATCGAGTCGTAGATATTGGTGAAGTTAAATGTTGTTTATATTAGGCTTATTATATAAGATAGGTATTGCGTAAAATAGAACGAGACGTATTCCTTTCCCGTTCTGATATGGTTTTTGAGAGTCAAAGTGGCGGATCGGCTACGTTTAGTAGAATTTTTTTAGTAGTAGGTAAGTAATTGCGTCACATGTAATACAGTATGGGTAAACACCGTAAAATGAAACTGTTGAGGTATCATTGTATTTTTTTTAAGGATGGGTTTGAAATATTATACCCTAAATGCTGCTTTCGTAAAAGGAGCGCAGACGCTTCTATCCTGTATGTAAATATACACATTACCATTATTAGGATTTATACTGCAACCTTTTAGATATTGTGTTATTTGCATTTACTCGTATAGTGTAAATAAGGGTAGAGTAATAGAAGCACCAAACAGTCGCTTACCTCTTTCGCCTCATCTACGATATCTTGTCTGTAGATATTATATCTTAAAGGATTGTAAATTTAAATTACAAAATGTAAATTCTAGTATAATAAGTCAAATAACAATTTTGAATGAAATATTTTATATATCCAAGATATTATGAATGCATAAATCTTAATGAGCATTAAATATCTAAGCTGAGTAAATCTTGATTAAACTAAAATAATACGTCTTGGTAAATAAAACGATTTTTTATAATTTAAACTTACTTAAGGCTTTCATAACGCAGTGGGAAAGCGACTGACTGTGAGCGCGAGGGTTTTGAGTTCCATTCCCGAATAATTATATTATTTTCAGGTTCCCTCATAAGTGAGGGCAGCAACGACGGTAAGCTCCGTAATACACAATATTAGAATTCAATTATAAAACAGAGTACGAAGGGTCTTGAAACAGACTTCCCCTTCATGCTTTGCTAGCTATGCAGACAACTGTACTGTTGTGAACTTGAACTGAACTGTAAAGATTTGAATGAAATTGAATTTGAGAAATATATATTTACTTTAGCTTCCCGCTGTATTCTGCATTTAGAAGGATCGACAGAGGGAACCCGGAATTTAGTGTTAACATTTAACTCCATTGTCATTAAGTCAATTCCTCACTTTAAGCCGAATTCTAGAGGTAATGCGTGTTATGTGGCTGAACTTAACGCTGCGCTTTATCTTCTTACCAAAAGAGAAAATGAAATAAATAATTAAATATTATAAATGATTTATTTGTCACTTATTTTTTTTGCGTTCTCGCCGGAATGTTGAAAAATCCCTTTAAGCAGCACCTAAAACTTCCTTATTTAGGCAGGTTATTCCAGATTTTAACTTTTTAAGTTCTGTAGTTTCGTCTTTGCTTCGCTTGTCACACAAAAAACACCACAAAAAGGTTAGTGATATTTCACTACGTATAACCCACTTTAAATTGAATATATATTAAATAGCCATTTTAAACCATTTTCGTAGCTGATGAGGAGCGACACGCCACGACAATGCCCTCACAATGTATTACAAATTTAATATCTGGTGCAAGAACGTTAATTGACATTAATGAAAATTAATATCTTCCTAAATGAATAAGAAGTCAACGTTATAAATCCCCCGTATTGTTTACAGCGGCGGTTAATAAATCATGGCTTACCTGGTGTTTTTGAAAACGTCTTTGGTATATTTTTCGTTATATTGCATACCAACTGCCAGTCAGAAGCAAGTTGAATTTACCCACTGAGGGTTCCGAGTTAATTTCGTGATAGTCAACGGAAAGTACAATTTAAAAAATTGGAAATACCCATTTTATATTATGTGAACTACTAATATCATTACAATGTTTTTTCTGTGATTTTATTCTACTTGCTTCAAAATGTGTCTAGCTTAAAGCAGAGTATGCAAATGGAACTTGGGCATCTGGTTAGACACTCCGTTCCCCATTAAGATACTTTTGTCATCCACTTTTTGCCGATTTATTGCTTGTGGTTTTATTTAAGAGTTTCTGTGATATACATTGAGGCTAGTCGTGGCACAGGGGCAAAGTGTGACTGTAAAACCGACTAGTTCCCCACGCCAAGAAATGAAATATTCATTTAAATTTATATTTCCATATCTGGTGTCAAGGCATAGTGCGGAGTAGAGTTCTGCCACTCAACACGCAATGCCTCCAGAATCCGGCCGAAAGTGGAGAGCGGAGTGTCTTAACAATAGGTTGCCTCTGCCCTTCCTGCTTTGCGGGATACAGCGTAAAGCTGATATACATATGAATATCTATATTTTCGTACATTTTCCTTGATTACGCAGTATTATTTTCAATTCTTAAGAAATCTTATAATTCTGATCAACGGGAAGCGCTTCATAATATTGTTTTATTTATTAATTTTATTTAATATGTTGGATTCCATTTCGATATTAGATTATTCGATTCGATTTCGGTATTTTCATTACAGTTAATTTATAAAGAATATTATAAACCCTTTCTCAAATCGATAATTTAATATTTAAAGCTGTTTCTGAACCAGTAAATTAAATTGGTCATTGACTTATGTCTGTCAGTCAATTCATTTTATTACATGAATAATCATGTAGTTCAAGCGGGCGAAGCCGCTGGCGGGCCGCTAGTAATTAATAATTCATTTACTCGAGTAGGAATCGAACCTACAACCGTCGCGTTACAGTCAAACCACTATGCCCCAGCACCACGATGGCCTCAACGATAACACAAAATAAAGCTTAAGCTATAATAAAACTCATACTGAAATAACAGTCCCCTGTTGTTAGAAAAGGTTTGGGGAGTTTTGTAATATATCGCCTGGAGCGACGGTCGTAATCACTTGTGAATTTAGCAAAAGTTACTTTTCTAATGTGGGTTCTCTAAATAAGCAGTTGAATAACTATCTGTATGTTTATGTTAAAGGTAGGGGGGATCGTTTGTGTAACACAAGGTGAGTCAGGAGTCAGGAGACAGCGTCTGTAAATTTGATGGTGGTCCACTTGGGACGGATAATTGTTCACTTTTCTCTCTGGTAAGATAAAACGTGGCCTGTGGATCCACTACCGAACACGCACGTCATGAAGTCGGGCATAAAGTGGAAAACGGAGTGTTTTAACATTAAATAATGACGCTTGGGTGTTAATTGTTTACTAACAATACGTGAATTATACACTAGAACTATTGAAATATAATTATTTTCTATATAATACTTACATTTAAATGTAACAATAAAAATCCGTGGTCTAAATTAAATGATAAAAATTTAAAATATTATGAAAATAAATTAAATAAGTGTCTAATTAATTAGACAAATCTGATGTATTTTTTTTCTTAATTCCTGATATTTCATTTACCAAATTATGTTTCTGAAATTGGAACCCAAAATATCGCCATATGAGAAAACGCTATCAATATAAAATAATAAGCTTCACGCTGTATCCCGCACACTGCAAGATAGACAGAGGAAACTTAGTGTTAAGACTATCCATTCCCCACTATCTGCAGAATTCTGGAGGTATTGCGTTTTAAGTAGCAGAACTCAACGCTGCGCTTTGCCTCGACACCATAGCGAGGAAAATGGAAATATAAACGTAAATAAATATTTCAGTTCTTGAAGTTGGGATTGAACCCACAAGTACTCGATTTTGCAGCGCACGAAGGCACACCATTGTGCCACTGCGCCACGACGGCCTCAACTACTAAATGATACAAGAACAAGAGGGCCGTCAAAGAATGTTCAAAATCTCAAAGAAAATATATACATAACATTCGAAAGTTCTCCAGTAGAAACGAAATGGTAAATAACAAAATGGACAATATAACTTTTCTAGTTATTACTTAAATTAATAAAGAAAATAATATAGCGTAACGGTTTGTTCTAAGCCCCGTCCCTTCAAAAAGGGGTACAATAGCTAAAAAATCACATTACGTAGAACTTTAACGCCCCTAAGATCTCAAGATGGAAAAAAATTGGTTGGTATCAATTTAATGATTGTAGGTCAACGGTAAGTATGAAATTAGCAACAAATATAATAGATAGACTGACGGACAACAGAGTCATCTTATAAGGGCTTCGTTTTTTTTTATGGAATAAAATCCTAAAGAGTATGCCCCCTTTCCATTTCACTTTACATTTCATTACAAAAGTCATATTCGCATATACCGACTGCTCTACTCCGACATCACCTCTCAATATTAAACATATAAAAATTCTCAGACGTTCATAAAAAGTCGAGACAGAGCATTAGCGAATAGTCTTTTCGATGTCTATTAAACCTTAAGTACTGGAGCGTTCCGTTGCGTCGTAAAGAACTTCAATAGCTGAACGTACAGACAAATTAATGATAGTTTTTGTTTAACGATTATATATAAGTCAAGGACGCCGAGGTGCAGGGGCACAATGGTGACTCTAACGCGACGGTTATGGGTTCGATCCCCACTCGAGAGAGTGTATTATTATTTTTTTACATAATTAAGAATATTATATATGAATTATGTGCTAAATTTTTTAGAAATTAAGTAACAAATAGGGAACCGAATATCTTAACCTTGGGTTTCTGTTCTTTTTTGTTGAAACTTTTTATATTACGTAACAATACAAGATCCTATACTTGTAATTAACGTAAACCTCGTTGTATGTATAATTTTCTCTTCGTATCATATTTTTCCTTACTAACTAGCACAGTAAGTAAATTAAAATGGTATTGTTGTATAGTTATGAATAGAAATATTGCGTATTACGTTGAATAACTCACAGCGCTTTGTCTTTTTATCATAATGAGAAAATGAAAATAGTTCATTGCCCCACGTAGGAATCGAACTCAAAACCGTCGCGTTTACCCCTTTTATTTTTATATTCTTAGTATAAAATTCCTTAGATCTTCTCTTTTCTTTATCACATCCACTTCGTAAGACGTTTTCCACCTTTATTGCTTGTAACTCAACTGCAGCTTACAACTTAAAAGCACTTTCCGTCGGTTGTAAGCGTTGAAATAAAACTTTAAGTAGGGTTGTAAGTTGAACTTAAAACCACTTTAGGCGTGTGGAAAAATGATAACGGCGCTGTTGTGTGTGCTATGTGTGCTAATATATATAGCTATAGCATAATTCAACGTTTAAAATATTCGCTTAATGTTGAACTGTACCACATAATTTTAACAATTATATCCCCTTTGTATGATCGAGATAATTGCTAAATGAACTGAAAGACCTTAAAGAGGCAGGAAATATGAAAGTATGGATAGCTTTAATGAGCTTTCATATTATGATCGGAAGATGCTGAAATCTCAAATAACGAATGCATTGTATGATATTAAATTATGAAGATTGTAGGTATTTTGTGGTGGCTGTCTTGCAGCAATTTACTGTAAATGTAGCGACTGTGGGTCCCAAAAGGATAATCGTATCCAAAATCGTCGCGTTTACAGCCGCACATTTGTGCTTCTGCTCCACGGCGGCTCTTGTTCTTGTCTTTTCGAACTATATAAAATTTTTAGTAACTTCCATACACTCGCGGTAATACTAAAACATTGCTATCAAACATCTGGTGCATTTTATGACTTCATAAAATTTATAATTGATGCGCTTCTACGATGTTTAAAATTTAATACCAAGTCACGGTGTCAGGTGACGCGAGTATTCTTATGTTCTGTGGAAATTTAGTTAATAAGCTTATGTACAACAATAATTAAACTTATGAACATATGTACCTATATAAGTATGTCTAACTTAGGTTTTAAGCTTGTGTGCTTCAGTCCATTTGTTATGAGGGAGCATTTTATTAACCACTTTCTCGTTGGTTAGCTGGAAGCTTAGTTAATAGAGAAAGTTATACTCGGAGAATAATGTTTACTTGTAATTAGATTAAAAATAGAATAAAGATTACTAAATTACCATCACGATTTGCTTTCGCATAGCAAAAAATGTAGAGTACTCAGTGTTAGGATCTCAGTTCTCCAGTTTTCCTTCAAATTTGAGAGACTATGTGTCTAATGGCTTTGATTTCACTCTTCTTTATCTACTGAAGCAGGAAAATTGAAAAAAATTGAAGCTACAAGATTGCACTTGCAGCCAATTGTTGTCCACTGTGCCGTAGGGACCATCCCTATCATTAAATAGATCATGTTGATGTCATAAGACTACTCCTCTCCATTATATGAAATGCAAGAGATCCATATTGAATATACAACTATATATATCTCGACTGAATTCCCAACTGTTAACTGTGCATACTTTAATATTTAAAAAAAATAAACGTTAATATACTAAACTCAATTGGACCTCAGTATTGTATGGTATTCTACGATCGCAATGAAATATTGCATGAATAAGTAAAGTAATTGCATGGTTAGAGATGAATACGAGCCGACAGCTCTCGAGCAGCTCAAAGTAACTTTGCTGGAACTTAGTCCATAATATGATTCTTCAATATGTTAATGAAAAACATGTGGTTTAAACATTTATAACTATGCCTTAAGACTAAGTTTAGGCCGCGAAAATCAAATAGCAGTGGCATAACGTTGGACTGTTGACGCATCGCTTGTGAATTTGATTCCCGTTCGTGGGAGTGAGTATTATATATTTTAAATAATTAACACCTACCATTAAGACCATCATAACGTAGGATTTAAAAAAAAATGTAATATGTAAAAATATTTCTCGTATATCAGCTTCAAAACGTTTATTAAAATTTTAAAGTGATTCAAACACTGCACGAATGTAAAAAAAATATTATGTTCTATTTTTATTTTTATCGCGTACCTATATGTTATCTTAGTTAAACACTAAGTGTTGTCTCTGAGTGAAGTTGTACAGCTATTAAGAACATAAATTTGTATAAAAGAATTATGATTAAAATTAAATTAAATCAGCTTCTCGCTGTATCCTGCACACAGCGAGATAGCCTGGCATACCTACCTTAGGTAGAAATAAGAATTATGATCAGTTACTAAATCATATTACTAAGTCATAGATAAATTAAAGATTCCTTATATTAAAAAGCCTATAATAAAAACTCAAACTCAATGCTATAATACAATATAAATATGTTAAAGAAGTAATATTACATACAAAGACAACAAAAACTCAACACAAAGTTGCGTTCAACTCATCAATCTTCAGCTAACATATATATATCATTACTTTATTAGTTAAGATGAATATTTTCTTCCAAATTGTCATCCAGTCTATAACCATCGCTTGTACTCAAACTAGTTCCGCTGTAATGAAATGATTTTTTAATAAAGTTTCTCTAAGAAAAAGAAAGAATTTAAATCATAGAGTCTCGAAGAAAAGGCTATCTTCCAACAACATATAAATATAAAGAATTTATTTGAATAATTGAAATAAAAAATTAATAAGTTAGATTAATATAAAATATTGCAATATAACATAGTGTAATGATCATATAACCTAAGTATGTCTTCTAGTTCTGTGTATTTTTGACGTGTAATTGCTATTACTAATAAATTATGATAATGATTATTTCCAAATATTAAATATAAACTTTCATAAGCCAAATTTACAGAGTCTAATATAGCGTTGCAGCCGAAGCCTTTTATTTATCCTCACTAAGCACGCCAACCGCGTTCTGCTCATTACAATGAGAAAACTTTGTTCGTGGAACGAGAAATTATGTGTTAGTTGCATTTGTAGCATACTTTTTTAATTTTATTAAATATTCCGCATATAGCAG
>DWGR01000235.1:0-27161 GCA_018247715.1 Heliconius burneyi
CTTCGCTAATATGGACACCAAGAGCTTCTTACATCTTTTTGTTCATATATAATTTCTAGTAGGTGAAAGTCAAAGTAAGACAAAGACAACCAGTAATCTACACATTTTTTAATTTCCATAAATTTACATATACGTATTTGTATGTGAATGTAACAATCTCATCAAAATTTAATTTCACAACTTATAAATAAAACAAGAATTGTATTCATATCGTATTCCTTTCAAAAGTCCTTTAATTATGAAGAGTTATCTCGCATCGTCGTTCCCCGGTGTGTTCGCGGGTCGAGCTATGGGACCAAGTTATGATAAATCGGAAATAAATTTCTTTAATTTCTCATAAAATACTGAAGTTCAAATAAGATTTATTCTATTTATGTACTGATCTCAATGTTATATTTAAACAAAATCTATAATATAATAAAATAGTTAAGACATAATAATTACGTGTTGAATGGCGGAACTCAACACCGCGCTTTACCATTACCACACCGAGGAAATGATAATATGAAATATGAATTTAACACACTAAATACTGTTGGACTCACCACGAAAAATTCAAATGTAAAAAGGTAAGCACATAAACTGGTTCTAATACTTTCCATATAAGAAAAACTAATCAAATGCATGTATTTTAAGTTCATAATTTAACATACACACATTTTGTATCGTTAATATCTTTTCTGTTTTATAGTCAGCTTCACGCTATATCCCGCACACAGCAGAGTAAGCAAAGGGAACCTAGTGTTCTTAACAAAGAAACTCCGTTTCTGCCGAATTCTAGAGACGTTGAGTGTTGAGGGGCAGAACTCAACGCGGCGCTTTGCCTCGACACCAGAGCGAAAAAATGGAAATATAAACGTAAATTAATATTTCACTTCCTCGAGTAGGGATCGAACCCACAACTGTCGGGTTACAGTCACACCTTGTGCCGCTGCGATTATAGTCTAATTTAGACAGATATCATAAGTTGAAATTGAATATCTAACTTCTCCGGCTCTTTATGCATAAGCATCCTTTCGAGAATCGATTATGTCGTACAATTTGTAGGGAAAATTCAATGGGAGCGTGGTTCCTGTACTATTAGATTGCCGGCTTCAGCTCAAGTGGTTTGTTTGACTTGGGTACTTCTGAGCATTTAATCTTGGTAGCTAGAGGGAACCCTCGTCCATATAAAATTTATCTTATTTATGTGCTCTCTTATGTTTTATATCGAGATATATTCATTGATAGATTGGGGAAATTTTTATAGCAAGTAGATTAAAAATTTGTTGTAATAATCGGAATCTCGTTTTTTATACTAAGCTTCCATGTTTCCTCACGCTACCTTGATATATGTGGGATACATATATGTAGTGAAAATGAAAAAAAAAAGAAAAAGTATAATCAACGCGTATGCGTTAAAAGTTTCCCAACAGTACCACAATAGTCAATAACAAAAAAGAAACAAGAAAATGTCATAAAAAAAGAAAATTAATGTTTTATTTTAATTTTCCCATCTCAGCAGTGCAAGGCACGCCGCCGCTTAACACGTCCTCTTGAATTTGTATGCAAAAGCGTAAAGCGTTTGATATAAACATATTTTTCTATATAGAAAAACTTAATGGCAAAAAGAAAACTAATGCATTATACATACATATAAACTTTAGCCCACGTCAATATCCTACCGTTATAATGAACACAAGTGCCGTTGACTGTGATAAGTTGTAGTTTAATATTATATTTATGGAAATATAAAACTAGCAGTAATATGGAAATTTTCTTTTATTAAAACACCCATAGTGCTACCTTATGAGTAAACATGTTTTTTCTATATAAAAAAAAGTTATTATATGACTCGTCCGTTCCGTTCCGTCCGTCCGTTGTTTTATAATCCGCTTGCATTATTTTTTTAAACTATTGAAATAACGTATATGGATAAATAAATCGATAATTTGCGACAACCGCTGTACATTGGGGCAGCGTCAGCGATCCACATTCAGGTCTATTGATTATTAATTCAGTCAATTTCCTTGTGAGTCAAAGCGCGGTGTTCAGTTCTGCCACTAATTACG
This sequence comes from Heliconius burneyi, assembly GCA_018247715.1. Lineage (NCBI taxonomy): Eukaryota > Metazoa > Arthropoda > Insecta > Lepidoptera > Nymphalidae > Heliconius > Heliconius burneyi. Next base: position 2,052 of record DWGR01000235.1, read on the forward strand.
CAGTTCTTTAGCAACGAATGGAACACGGGGGATCAAGTCTCTAGGTTGTTATATTTATAACTGGTATAGAGCTGGTAGAAATGTAGAAATGCTTGTATATACATATATTCCTTTATAATTTTTGTATGTTCATATGTGCGACTGTACAAAGACTAAAACCACTGTCAAATCTTATAAGTCCTCTAAAGAATTTTATACTATAAAACATTTAGTTAAATCTTTACAACACGAGATAAAGCCAACAGATATATAAAATAGAGTGCATCTGTGAGGTTCTTAAAACTTTCAAGATAAAATGATTTTATCTTTGTTTCCACTTCGGTTGTAGCTATCTTATACAAAGTTGAAGAAATTTTCAAGTTTATTTGTTACAAACAGTCATGGTGGAACGGGTATTTAGACAGAAGCTGTATTCTGTGTAAATACGACAATTGTGGGTTCGATTCCACTTGGGGATTTTTTTTCTCTTATTTCCTCGTTCTGGTAACAAAATAAAGTGCAACGATGAGTTTCGCTTCTACAAGCGACGTCTAACGCCATTTTTGTTTCTGCGAAACGCCATGAAATCACATGTTTTTGTTGACAGCTTTTTTACAAACTATTCTTATTTATCTTTAGTCACTCCATACTGAGTTTAGCATCAGAATACATATTTGTACAATATATTAAATAAATATTGTACAACTTGAAACCAAAATAAATAGCTTGAAATAAGTTGGCTGAAATGACGTCAAGTCCATTAGTAGCCGGGTATACAGGGTGGAATTGAACGCACCACACACCACAGTTTTAACTACTCTATAAAAGCCTAATATAATTCAGAAAAAAAATAATTCCCAAAAATGAAAAAGTTATTTTTTCAAACAAAATAAATAATAAAATAATCGTTTTAAAAAAAAACATCATTTGTAAAGTGTAATATTATCACTCACACACTTACCTGTCAAAGCGGCAACGTCGCACACGCTTCATTCAAGAAATCGAGTCGCAGCAACTAGCGTAGGTATGTAGGCGGCGAGCCGATGTTAAATCAACGCAACACTTAGGAATATCGTTCTTTCTCGTTCGATTATGTTTTGACGAATGAAAAGTAGAAGTTTGGCAACGCTTAGTAGTATTTTTGTAGTAGTATGTGTATATGTGCGTGACACGAAATACAGGTATGGAAAAAAATCGTGAAATGAAAAAACAATCCTTCGTCCAAACTGTTGAGGCATCTTGATAAATTTTTTTAGCTCCGGGTTTGAAATATTTTACCTATATGCGGTTTCAGTAAAAGAAGCGCTGCCTCTTCCACCCTGTATAAAATATTTACAGAAATAGTTTTCTGTAAATATTTTATTGATTCCCACGAAACTTTCTGTGCTAATTGTGCTATTAAGTAATAATTAACAATAATTATCATTATATAATTTCAACTTTCAGTTTGTTGTGTGGCGAAGGGTCACAAAATGTGACTGTAAACCAATTGGGTTCGATTCCCTTTCGAGGAAATGGAATATTTATTTAAAATTTATATTTCCATTTCTTCGCTCTGGTATCGATTAAAGGGGCCGCCCTTTGAGTTCCGCCACTCAACACGCAAATCTTCCAGAATTCGGCGGAAAGCGGAGAACGGAGTGTCTTAAAACTAGGGTTCCCTCTGCCTACCCTGCCGTGTGCGGGATACAGCGAGAAGCTGAAAGACAAATTGAACATATAGCTAAATTATTGTAAAAAATATAGGTATTTTTTTATAAAAACATAAATTTTTGTATATCAAGGAAATTTGATCAAATATTCGTTCTTAAGCTTATTAATGAATAAAAACTTGCTCTTTTTCTTCCTGATATTAATCCCGGCTATTGCCTTCCTGCTCAACCTACTCCACTTTGCAGTCTTTAGCGTCCTCGGTGGTTAGACCATTGGCTCTCATGTCCTGCATCACGACATCTAACCAGTGCTTTCGTAGGCGTCCGAGAGGTCTCACTCCAGGGACTGATACAGCAAGGCACTTGCATCCGACATAGTTCTTAGGCCGGCGCGTAACGTGGCCAAACCATCTCAGGCGACGCTTTTGGAGCTTACCCACTACGTCACGGACTCCAAGACTACCTCGAATTAACGTGTTGCGTATGCGGTCAAACCGCGTTACGCCGCACATCCACCTCAGCATCTTCATTTCCGTGACGTGAAGCTCCTGAGGGTGCCAAGATAGAGTGGCCAACTTTCGCTGCCGTATAAAAGAAACAGTTGGATGATGCGAGGGTGCCCTGACTTATATCTGTCCGTTATTTGTTCTTGAGCATACGGGTACGCGACCCTGGATCCTCGAGGCATCACTTGTTATTACCTCCATCCAATCCATAAAAGTGGTGGCCCCTTCTTTTAATCTCCTCCTTTTTTCTACCCTCGCATTCTTCCTATCCTTCCCCCTTTTCTATTTGTTCTATTCTTCTTCCCCTGGTTTTTCAAAGAGATTTTGGAGGTCAGATGGCAGTCGCTCTTTATAAAAACCGCCATCCGCCGCTAATATGGAACGAATAAAAACTTGCTCTATCTTAATATAAATAGATATCACTTTCAAGAACTTTAAGTTAGAGGTTAAAGTTACGTATAGAATATATTGTAAGATAAAATGTAGTTATTTAGTTTGATGCTTTTGCAGTAATAATGTTTTGGAGTGTCGTAAAGTGTGTATGTATGTATATCTATATTTTTATATTTATTTTTTACAGAAAATGTTTTAAATTATTAATTGGGTCCGTAAATATTTTGATAACAGAAGATAGAAATCCCCACTCAGCAGAAAATTGTCTGTCTGTTAGCTTGGTCGTGGATCACACAAAACGTATTAGCGATTAGAAATGAAGGAATTTTAATATGGTAAAGACTGTTTTGGGCTCGTTTCGTGCAATTTTTTCCGTAAAAAAAGTAAAAACCTATAAAGTGAAATTACTTTCATAATTATAACTACTGGATAGTAGTAAAAGAAATTTTGATTATTTAAATTTACATTTTAATTTAATTTAAAAGACAATTTAATAAATCAAATCAATAATTTGTGTTTTTATTTAATTTTAACATGTTTTAAGAAAAAGTTGAAATAATAACTTTTTAGTACAATCTCTTTGTGATTGCTAGTTATCATTTTTGTGTATAAGAGAATATTGCAATATAACAACAAATTTATATAAAAGACGAGAAAAGTGAATTGATGACATGTCAAGTACTTTATTAGCGGTTTACGCAATTCTAACTGTCTCATATACTCGTATAGTCCTAAAATAATACTTTGAAAAATAATGAAACGTTCATTTTAAATGTTATGTTATTTATTTCGTGGAGTGTTTTCTTTGATAACTTTATATTATACTTATAATAAAAGAGTAACAGTTTGAAGTCAATACATGGTAAGGTTGAGGTGTAGAATTCTTCTGTGTCAAAGGACATGTTGGCCTAAGGCTAAGCCGCTGACAATGCGGCCAAATCTACAGCCTCTTCATACCATCTGTACGCCTATACTAGTTTTCCTATCTCCTACCTGAAACAGAGGCTAAAGGAGGCCACTATGGTCGAAGATGGACAGATGTTTTTTGACCCTACCACGGACAGCAAACCAGGTCTCTACTTCCTATCCAGATACTCACCTATTGTCCTAAATTTACCCGCTCAAGATTTCAACACTGTATGACATGCAATGCATCAAATATTCGGGATCCATACGACGTAATAGTAATTTGCAGTAGCCCGCACATTTTAATCCATTTCCTCGCATGCTTGTATCTTTGCGCCATGATTGGCATTTGAAAATTTCATTTTCATATTACTATTTAAATAATTATGCGATTCTGTTTCGTGTTAGAATTATAGTAGTACTGTATATATTAGATACAATATTTGTTTATGTAACGAACAACGACTTGTACACTAATAAAATATATATGTACAAAAACATGCTTATTTTATAGCAACACATATGTAATATTCTTTAAAAAAATGTGTAAATTTACTTTGTAGAGAGCTAAGTAAATATAATTTCAAATAACCGTATGAGAAATTGAAATAAAAAATAAAGAGAATAATATATATGTTTTGACAATACAATATTGTTCCTTCTTCTATACGAACTCCGGAGATATAAACAGGTGGTTTTCGTGATTAGGGTCCAACTAACCGGATGTGTGTGGCTGTGACCGGATTTAAGTCGATTCGGTCATGACCCGGATGTCGTTTTGGCAAGGACTTCCTTCCTTCACTACTTCACACTGATCCGTGCGTTCGTTTTTATGTTACGTTAGATAAGGATAAATTGATACTTTTCTTGTATGTTTTAACTGTAAGGTTAATGAAGATGCCGAAATTTTTCTACTTAAAATTAATTATTTAACAGCTTCAAATATCTTATTCTGAATATATTAGGGTAGGCTGAGAGAACCTAGTCCAAAGACACTCTGTTCCTCATGTTCCGCAAAATTTTCGAGACATATCGTGTTGAGTAGCGGAACTTAACGCCACAATTTGCCTTTTTATATTATAATCTGTGTTCATGATAAATATATCATAAACAAACATACATTAAACCAGCATTTTTATAAGTTTAATTTTCATATATTAGATTTATATCTACCATCTATACCTTGTTAGGAGCAATAATAAAGATAGTGTGTGTGTGTTTGACAGTAGTACAAGGAAACTGACGTAAATAGAAACTGTCCCTTGAAGCTTAATCAGAGCTTTGATTAATTAAGCGATTGCTACATGATAGAGACGATAGACACACCAATCGACAGGGCCTTTTTTATAAAGAACTTGAATAAAATTGGGAAAAGATAGAAAAATTATGTCAGATTGTAATTGTTTACCGGGGCAAAAAATTATCTGACCTCTTAGTCTTATTTAACACATACAGATACTCATACACGAATCTTTTTAAATTAACATTTGTTTTAATTAAAAAACTTGTTAATTTGGCAATTATAATAAGATATTTTATCGTTTTGATTTTGTGTAGTAAATATATATGTATGTACATAATATGTATATAATATGAGCGCGTAACTAAAGATATTTCCGGGGGGGGGGGGGGGGAGCTACTGGACTTTAGCTTATTTTAGCTAGGGCGGGCACCAGACTTCTCGGGTGGGCACAGACCCGGCCTCCGCCGAGTTCTTTTTTGACAAGCAATAACAATATTTTAATATTACTTTACCACTACTCTTTAAACATGAAGTATACTCGTATATACGAGTATTCTGTCTCAGGCCTTTAAAAATTCTAACTCTAAAATGTCGTCTTTCCCGGTCTGAAGGCCAGCAGCGCCATTTCCTTCGTGAAGTACAATAGTACATCATCATAACAAACTGTGGGCATTATAAGGCAACCGTTATACTGTATAATTTTTTTTCTCACGTAATATTGAAATAATTTGCATAGTTGTATATAACCATCTGTATATATGTTTTATATTGTATAAAAGAATATATATATCTATCTTTTGTTACTTGCTTAAGATATTTTTTAGCACGGTAGGCAGAGGTAACCTTGTGTTAAGACACTCCGTTTCCCACTTTCCGCTGAATTTTCGAAGCATTGCGTGTAGAACGGCGGAATTCAACGCCGCACTTTGCTTTATTATAAAAAAAATGTAAATAATAATTAATTTGCCCGAGCAGGAATCTAGCCCGAAACCGTCGCATTTATAGCCAAAGGCTTACCACTCCGCCAGAACTACGATTCACGAAAATGTAAAAAAATCTGAAAAATTATAATTATTTGTGTCTTGGAAAAAAGGGTTTATTTCTATTTCTAATTTCACAGAATAAAAAAGTATAGTTTTTATATTCTATATATGTTAAAAAAAAATAAGATTATTTATTTTCCATTTCAAATATACAAGAAAATGTAAGAGATATAATCAATATTCAAGTTGTTCTATTTGTGGTTAACAATATTGTGATACTGCTAGTATGAGATTTTAAGAGCAAAAATAGACTTTGAAAATGTCAGGTAATGTAGGTCGAGACAAAACTACTAGATAAGCTACTTAACAACACTTCTCAATAATTCTATACTATTTTAGAAATTTTATGACCTTACATCTGTAACCTTATAGACGCTATTGGGGCGTAGAGAGTGGTTGCAGGTTCGTTTGTATATGGTTGAATCTTTATTTTCCTTTACTTCACGCTGTATCTCGCATACAGGATAGGCAGAGGGAACCGAATGTTAAGACACTCCATCCCCCACTTACTCCCCTACGCACATTACGTCTACAGTGGTGGAGCTCAACAGCAAAATATTTAAAAATTTATTCCCTTGAGTGGAAATCGAACACACAACCTTCGTATTGTAATGGTATGTTCATATTTAAATCATTTCTACATCTCCTTTTGGAAAATACACTACTAGAGACATGTAAAGGTAATTAAAAATATTTCGCCTTTTAAATATTTTCTTTCGTTTTTGTATTAGAACGGTTTTTTTATTGTTTTTGTGTAAAGAAGGTTAAAGAAAATAAGTTAAATTTTTATTTTTCTTTAGAATGTATTCCGTAGGCGGCGTTAGAACAATCATTTTAAACTAGGAGAATAGAATTGAGAGGTGAGTGTTAATTAAACACAGCTTAGTAGAACCCATTATTATTAAGCTTACTTCCAGGGTTCATACTTCCTCGCTATTCGTGCTCTTTTCCCTACAACGTGTAAAGCAACCGCACTAAATCCGTCAAACGCTATAAAAATCTGATTTTACATAACATATATGCTAACAATATGTTAGGATATACGAGTATCTTCATTTCTTCGCTCTGTTGTCGAAGCAAAGCGCGGCGTTGAGTCCTGCCACTCAACACACAGAATTCGGCAGAAAAAACTGAGTGGGGAATGGAGTGTCTTAACATTAAGTTTCCAGTGCCTACCCTGATGTGCGCGGGATACAGCGTGCAGCTGATTTTTTTTTATTTATTAATTTTATGTTAGGAAATTTGTAACTTTATAATAATTATATACTTCTATGATTATTTTAACGTTAGTATGGTTGTTTAACAATATATTCTACTCATTTTGAATTTATATAAATGGGATTTTGGGCTACATCAATATAAAATACAAGCGTAAATGCGCCCCTGGTGCTGTGGGTCAAACGTGTCAATGTAAACGCGTTGATAGGTAGGTAGGTTGTGGGTTCGATTTTCACTCGAGGAAATTAAAAATTTAATATTTTCATTTCTTCGCTCTGGTAACGAGTCAAAAGCGCGGTGTTGGTTTTTCCACTGAACACCCAATGCCTCCAAAATTCGACGTATAGTTGGGACTGGAGTGACTTAACACTAAGCTTCCTCTTCACGTACCCTCTATCTACTACAAGAAAAAAAAGAAGAAATTAGCAGGAAAAATATTAAATCACCTAACTAAAAAGTAAATAAACAAATGGTGGCTTGTTGAAAAATTTCTACACACGAATTATTGAGCTATTGAGCGCAAAGGCAGTCAATTCCTTTTATGTGATTTGAAAAGCTCGAACATGTTTATAAAAGGAATATTTCAGTTACGTGAAAAAATGAAGTACTGGTTAGCACTTTGTTCGTCTTTTCAGGCTTCCAGATGTTGGAAAAACATTTTTTGTAATGTAAAATGAAATGTTATATGAATTTTTCTGTGTATACGGTTTTTTAAAAGATTGTTTAAAAAGTGTTATGTGATGTAAAAATAGGCATATTTTAAATTGTTTTATGGACTTTGATGCCTGGATATATAGCCTATTGTCTATCTATCTTTTCTATTTACATGACGACACGGAGGTTTTTTTGTCCCAATATAGATTATATTGATTAGGCCATTGTGACGCAGCGGTACAGCTCTACCTGTTTGGTCTGACTGCAAACGCGAGGGTTGTTTTATAAATTTTCTTTGCTCTGGTAACAAAACTATGCAATGTCTCAAAAATAGGGAAACGGAGTGTCTTAACATAAGATTTCCTGTGCCTCATAAAAATCAGCAGTGTTCAGACACTCCATTCCCCACTTTCCGCCGAAGTTTGGAGGCAATGAGTGTTGAGTGGCGGAACTCAACTCTACTCAAATTGATCAATTATATTTGTAAACGTTTGAATTTTTGAACTCGCTTCCTTCGTACTAAAAACGTTCATTCTTTGCATTTTCTACAGTTCTATGAAGTTAAAACATAAAAAAATATATTTTAAGCACAAAATTTGTTGTATAATATCAAATTTATAGAGGCAAAACATTTTTTTCCAATAAACTCTTACAGCTGTATATGACAGCTTTGATGTATACGTCAAAGTGGACCAAGGATATTGAACCACCAGCCCTAAGACCGTTACGATATTTGTTCGCCGTTTCATATATCATAATAGTAATTTCTTAAGTTATAATTGTGAAATAATATTGAAATCAAAATAATAAAAACTTTTATATCAAATAAAATATTGTTTGAAATTATTATTAACTTGGAGTATATTAGCTAGTTACAGACAAGGGCACTAATTTGAAGATTGAAGTTCAACTTTGACTCGGGATTATTTTTTGAATATCTGCTTAGAAAATACATATTTCTATTTGAGGTTTTATTCTATATAGCGGGGTGGGCAGAAAGATAAGTGCTTTCTGTATGGATATCTCAATTTTCTTATCTGCTTATTGCTCTCTGAATGTATCCAGTCAGGACAGGTAAGCAGGTCTAAGAAAATTGTCTAAATGTCCACACTGTCCACAATAATTTATAGAAGCCGTAGCATCTTGTTTTCAAATAACTGCAAAATCGGTAGTGGCTAGTAAAAGCAATTAATCAATTGTATTGTCTGCAGCTTGTTTTTAAAACAATGATCAAGTAACTTAAGAAGAGGGTTTTCTTATATGAAACTTTTTAAATAATTAAAATTCGTATTCTGGATAGAATTGAAAGTAATAACATATTACTATTCTATAAAACCATTCCAATTGATTACATTATATAACTTACACATACAGTACCGGACAAAAAAAGTAAGCACCGATCAATGTCTACTTATAAGCCATATATTTTTCAAACATCTATAGATAACTAAGCCTTAAGTGGTCATGACGAAAGACAACAAAAGTACGCACTCAAGGTTATCATAATGTCAACAGTGACAGCGAAGTGATTTTCTCGCAACGAAGTTTACCAAGGCATAGTGAATGTAAACATCAGAGTTTCTTCATTTTTCATTAATTTATCTCTTCTTTCTCTTCGAATAAAGATATTCTGCGATGCCGAAAATACCAATAGAAATTAGAAAATTAGCGATAAAAGACCAAAAAATGGGTATTTTAAAAAGAGAAATTGGTCGGAGATATGAAATAAGTGAAATTCGGTTTCCTTTTGAAAAAAATGATTTGGATGGACGAAAGCAAATTTAATTTATTTGGACATAAACGACGATCGCGGATTTGGTACAAGCCGGGAGCACAGCTCCTCGAAAAAAATATTGATAAGACAGTTAAACATGAAGGAGGAAGTCTATTAGTGTGGGGATGTTTTGCGTGGTCTGGAGTCGGCTATTTGATTCAAATAAAAGGCATTGTGACCGCCGATGTCTATATAGATATAATCAAAGAAAATTTGGAAGAATCATTGCTGAAGCTCGGATTGAAAGATGAATTTATCTTCCAACAAGACAACGATTCAATACATAAGGCTCGGAAATTATCGGCCTTTTTCCGATCTTCACTGGAGTTAAATCCAATTGAAAATTTATGGTCGATTTTAGACCAAAACGTCAACAAAAGCGATGTGACTAACAAACAAAAGTTATTCGAAGCTTTAAGCGAGGCCTGGGAGAAAATCGATCAAGAACATATAATCAATCTTGTTGAAAGTCCAGTCCAGTCCAAGAAATGCCCCGACGCTTAGAAGCTGTTATCGCAGCAAAAGGTGGTCATACGAAATATTAGAAACGCGATGTGATTTTTTTTTTGAGTGCGTATTTTCCGTGATTTTTTTGTTTTGTGCCGCATTCATAATGTTTTATAGTGATTTAAGGGGGATGTGCGACTAAGCCCACAAACAATCATTGAAACGACTTTGGAAGTAGTCATTAATTGTTTTCGTAAATAAGCTGGTACTAATACCAAATGTCAGATAGTGCGTACTTTTTTTGTCCAGTACTGTATATTATATCAGAACTATTTACGTCTATATTCGTCTATTTATGTTTATCTAAAACAAACATTTTCTGTGACTTCATTAGGCTTTGTAACTAGCTATCGGTCCCGCCCAGATCGTAATTATACCTCTTAAGCAAGCTTCGTACAATGTTGTAATTGTATTAATACCTGTTGTTTTTATATAATACTATTGGACACCCGCAGCTTCGCTTGCCTATTTGCACCATTAGGGGTGTGTTCTTATAAAATTTCAAAACACGTGTTCAAATCTTATAAAAATCAGTAGCAATTTTATTTTTTCCCATACAAACTTTCAACCCCTATTTAATGCTTTTAGGGTTAAAATTTTTCAAAATCCCTTCTTAGTGGATGTCTAGATTACGAAAATAATCATCTGTACAAATTTCTTGTTTCTACGCATAGCGGTTGTGGCTGTGCGTGCGTCTTACCTCAGTTAGTGAGTTTATGTCCTTTTATATATACGTAATAATTTTTGTCAGTTTCACGCTATATCCCAAACATAGCAGAGTAGGCAGAGGGAAACAAGTGTTAAGTCACTCCGACCTCCATTTTCCGCCAAATTATGAAGGCATTGTATGTTATATAGGTCTTTAATACGTATAGATATTTGGTTTCATTCTTTCATAGATTTAATTACTAGCGTCAATAAATTTTATTTCCAGCTATTGTGAGGTAATGGATTCGGACAAAATATAGGAGGATTATGTTTGATTTGGTAAGTTCATTTTTTTTATCAAGTTTATTTTATATTTTTGAGAAATTGAATAATATTTTAAGAAAAAAGTGACAATAAATGATTTTAAAAAGCATATTTTTAATATGATATTAATTTGCCGATATTTTCCTTTTTCCTTTTGTGCAATGGAATAAAAAATGTAGAGTGTACTGTCGATTTATTCGACTAAGAGCCCTCTACATTCAGTGTTTATTACATCAAAATGCTTGACCCTACAAAAACGTAAATAATTGACGGTCTTTTACGAGTGTATCTCATTCTCAAATTGTAAATAAATACTATCGCTTAAGGCTTTTCTTAAGGCCAGAATATGAGATTTTTAAATTGCTTACATTCGTAATTGTGTCACAATGCTGATATTTATTCCCCGAGACGTAGGCGCGTAACATTAAAAAAACAGTTAAGTACGATTCAGACTGACCAGAGAGGCTTCTGTACAAATTTCAGGATTGTAGGTCAACGGGAAGTATAACTTATAAAAGTTCATTAACTTATAAAAGTTCATTAACTTTAGTTTGTGGGCATTTCCAATCATTTTGTATGAAATGAACTATTAATAAAAGTTTGTAACAATTTGTTTGCATGAAATATCTATACATTTTTAACTTTTTAGATTTTTCCTTTACTTGTATTTTAAATTCGGTCTTCGTGCCAAATTTCATAACTGTACGTCCAAGGCAAGTACACCTTAGGTTTTGATTACGCGGCGAATTTCTTACAAGTTGCAGCAAAATGGATGCATTACTGCTCGTATATTTTGATTATGTTGACTTGAAAGTTTGATTTTATTCTGCGCTTCAGACCATAGAGTTAAATATTTCATATTAATTTAATTTTACTTGGTACTTCCATTCGATCTCGAGTCTCAAATGGTCTAAACAGACGGACAAACAGACAACAAAGTGATAGACTATAAAGGTTCCGTTTTTACCTTTCGAGGTACGGAACCCTAAAATGTAAAAAAAAAGCCTCTCGCAAAAATAGCACCGGAATCAGCATTCAATCAGCAATATTTATCCATCGACGTATGGTATTTCAATCTCGGTGTCGCTCGTTTACAGCTGGACAAATTGTCGTTTATGCGATACTAAGGGAAATGAACATTTTAATGAAACTTCCACTTGTTATAGTGCTAATTGAAATTGAACTTTATTTGGTTTGAGATAGAGTTAATAATACTTCGTGCTTATATTTTCGGGATTCTAATTGACTGCATGCCTTTGCAAGCGTTCGTGCTTCGCCACTCAGTATATATTGGTTACAAGTTTAATACATTCTGTTGATTGCTATTTGTAAATTATACAGGTTGTTACCAATAACATCATTATTATTATGTTTACTTGTGTATTATTTTGATGCAGTTGGAAATAGAATGGAATAGACAAAGGAAATCTATAAAAAAAATATTCGGCTTGACGCTGTACAGAATATGGCACGGTACGTAGAGGAAACTTAGTGTCAAAACATTGCCTTCTCTATACACCGCCGAATTTTCGAGGTATTGCGTGTTGAGCGGCGGAATTCAACGCCGCGTTATTTTCTTTGTGCTGACGTGCTACGGCGTGCTACGGCACTGCTTCCGCATTCCGCAAAAAAAACATTCTCGATGTTTTTTTACATACATAGACACAAAAATAACTTTTTTATACAATACAAAGAAAAAAGATTTTTTTTATGATGGTAAGACATATTTTCTATTTCATATAAGCACACGAGTGTTATATATTTTATCATAACTTAAATACAACTAACAATAAAGGGAGCGTAACCATATTTGAAATGTATAAAATAACAATTTTTAATGAGAATATAAAGCTTTATTTATTTTAATATTTGTTTTACTCTTTATTTTATTTCTAAACTAGTTATTACTACCAGTTTTGGTTATAAAATAAAAATAATAATAATTATTATTAATTTTAAAACACTGGCAGTGTTTACAGTATGAAATTATTCATTTTTTATAGGCAGAAGTGCTTTTATTCAAGATTATCTGGAAGAGTTCAATAATCGTGATGAGGTCACCTTTGTAAGTATACAAAGGTGACCTTATCACGATATTTATGTTGATTATTTATTATTTTTGTACTTTTATTTTATTTATGTTTTTTTTTACTAATCTTCATATCAGAGAAATTGCAAAAGATAAAATCTATCAATTGTTGTTTGAATTTGACGTGTCTGACGCCTTAACAAAAAATAATTGGCTTCTGTAAAGTAAAACTGTATTTTATGTATATAACGTAGAGGCATAAAGGTACCATCAGCAACATACATACATACGTTGTGTATAAATGGCGAAAGTCGTTCTACCTCAAAAGTTTTAACTTTCAGGAGTCCTAAAAGCTCTATACAAACTGTGAAGAAATGTAATATTTTTATTGTAAATTTGAAAAAATACATATAAGTAGAATTTAATTAAAATAAAAGAGGTGTTTGTATATTTTAGAATCGTATATACTGTAAACGTGATGATTGGTATTTCGATTCCCACTGGAGTGGAATATATTATTTTCATTTCTCTGCACTGGCAAGACAAAAAAATCTGCTTCACGCTGCATCCCGCACACAGCAGCGTACGCAGAGGAAACCTAGTGTTAAGACACTCCGTTCCCCACTTTCGGCCGAATTGTGGAGGTATTGCGTGTTGAGTGGCACAACTCAACGCCGCGCTTTGATGGCAAGTCAAAGCGTATTATTGGGCTCCACCATTTGACGTGCAGTGTCTTGGGAACGTTCTCCCTTCTCAATGTTTGTTTTTCTGTATGAGTATCTTAACCTTACCTTCTTTTTGCCCTTTTTTAGCTGTATACTGCTCCTAACAAATAGCAGAGTAATGAGTTAAGATACTGTTGCCCACGCATCGCATAATTTTCGAGTTTATGGATCGGAGAAACTCGTCGCTGTGCTTTGTCTTGTTATGGCATAAAATATATCATTTATTCTGTATCCCGAGTGAGAATCGAACCCGCAACCATTGGGTTTACAGTCAGATACAGTACATAACACCATGACGGAATATATTTTTAATTTTTAAAGTATTTACTATCACAATGGCAATCTTTTAGTGTACACGACGCCTTAAATGAAGAAAACATTGGTGTTTTAAAGAAAAGTAAGTACATATTTGAAAAGGACTATTTGCTACAGGTTACGTTATATTTTCTTCTATTATTGCAATTACCGAGAGAAACTGCTGTTTCAATTGAAAATAGTTTTAAAAATAAGAGAATAACTAATGTACAAATGTTTTAATAGGTTTAATCGGATATTTGGATTATTATGATGTAGTGACGGGTTGGAGTGTAAGCGCGTTATTTGTGTGTTCGATTCCTACTTGGGAGAATTTAATTTTTCCACTTTAATTTCATTTTCCCGACAAAACGTGGCGTTTATTTCCGCCATTCAACACACTTCGTGTCATATTCAGGTGGATAGTGAAGAACGAAGTTTTTTCGCACCAGGTGCTTTGTAAACACGTTATGTGATAAATTATAATTCTTTTTAGCTTCACGCTGTATTCCGCATACAGCAGCGTAGGTGGAAGGAACCTAGTGTTAAGACACTAGGTTCCCTCATCTTCCACTTTCCGCCGAGATCTAGAGCATTGAGTGTTGAGTGCCGTAACTCAACGCCGCACTTTGACTTGCGCTTTGACACCAGAGTGAAGAAAAGAAAATATAAATGTAAATAAACATTTCATTTCCTCGAGCAGGGATCGAACCCACAACTAGTAGGTTTTACAGTTACACTTTATGTATCTGCGCCTCGACTGGCTGAAATTGTGATGGTAAAGAAAACTAGATGTTTATTCCTTTAAAAACTTCCTAGATTTATGCATTTATGGAATTGCTGTAAAAGGGGTTCGGTGCTATAGATTTTCGTAATACGTCATAAACGTTACATTTTATGTGCAGCAAAACTTAATTTAGTAAACAATGTATGCAGTATTGTTTTGTTGTTTCGATGTTGGATTCTTCTTATACATTATAGGTATTGACGTAACGTGTTTTAATCTAATTTCAAATTTTATTACCTTTGCAAGGCGGTTAAAAAATCGGGTCCACGCTGGAGTATTATTATTAATTATTATTTTAATTTGTTCGCCCTGGCACGAAGGCCACTCAACACGCAATGTCTCGAAAAACTCGGCGGAAAGCGGAGAATGGAGTGTTTAAACGCTACTTTCCCTCTGCTTACCCGGCTGTTTGCGGGATGCAGCGTGAAGCTAGTTTTAAGAGTAGATATATTTTAATACTAATAGTTACTTTATATCCTACTCAATACTTACCAATGTTGAAGACAGAAGGAAGAAACGTATTGAAAACCAAGAAATTTTAATAAAATATAAATGTTTAAAATGGATTTCATATCTTTAAAAATACAAGCAGCTTGTTACATTTATAGTAAAATTATTATAAAATTTTGTGAATATCATTTAAATGTAAAATAGCTACCGGATACTTTTCAACGATCGGACTAGGAACAGTTTTAAAACACAGAATTCCATTGAAAGACATTTGCAGAACAAATTCTGCATGATAACGTAGGGTTCTGAGAATTCACATTATACACAGTTCATGTAAAATACTTTGAAATAAAATCTCTAGTAATTATATTTGTATTTTATAATTTAAATTAAAATATGAAAATACTCTTTTAGCAGACGTATAAAAATTTAACGTAGGATTTGAATACCGATTTGAGGCCGTCGTGGCGCAGCGTCACAAGGGTGTGACTGTAACGCGACGGTTGTGGGTTCGATCCCCACTCGAGGAATTGAAATATTTATTTTAATTGATATTTTCATTTTCTTCGCTCTGGTATCGAGGCAAAGCGCGGCGTTGAGTTCTGCCACTCAACACGCAATACCTCCAGAATACGGGAGAAAGTAGGGAACGGAGTGTCTAAGCACTAGGTTCATCGTAAAGCTGATTTAATTAGATTTTTTGTTTATTTGAATACGCGCCTCTTAGAAGCCGCCCAAGTGCTCTGACCACTACCTTCCCATCTAGCAAATTACAACTTATTTATGTTGATAGGATCTCTGTAGTACGAGTATTTACAAATTTCGTCTATCCAAAGATTTTTCCAATTTTTTTTCTGAATGTGGAATATAATTTTTTTTCATCATAAAAAATAACATTTTAAAAATGTCGAAAATATAAAAGTTTTTATGTAGTTATTATAATTATACGATTATTTATTTAGTGTCTTTGCACTATGATACCGTTGTGAGGCAGTGAAAGAAGATTGAAAATTCTTAGGTTCATTCTTTTAGTCTACTCGTAATAAGCACGACAATTTCTCAATTGTCACGTAGGAAACATGGACGACACATAATATTTTTTTATCCATCCGCTATTTTATAGATATAGAATATCCGCCATTTAATAGCGGGCGTATGCAATTATTTCGTATTAATAAACTACAAATTTACGTATAAAATTATTTTTTTAAGAAATGTCTATAAATTTTAGTTTTGTCCTTTTTTTCTCTGAGGGAGGAGGGAGGGTTTGGATTACGCGGCGAATTTCATTTTTATATAAACTGTAGCAAAAAATATGCATAAATAAATATCTCTTGATTCAAAGTGCAGCGGACCGACCAGACCTGCATATATAATATTTATTTGATCGCGTGGATATCTCCCACGCGATCTCGAGACAAATGATCTTGAGAGACGAACTGACAAGCAACAAATTAATCCTAAGAGAGTTTCGGTTTTTATTTTTTGAGTCGCGAGACCCTAAAAAAACATTTAAAAAAATACGAATTATCTTTCAGCATTCAAGTTCAAACCATCTCTCGCCTAGCTACTTAAATCTTCTAAATCTCATTTCCAATTTAACTCGCGCAGCTGCTTCTACTTAACTAAACTTTAGTTTGTAATTAATATGTTTAGTTGGTAATTAAATGAAACCCCCTGAAGAAATAATCGCAATTTCAGATGCAGGAATCCGTGCTATTGCAATTTTATACTGTAAAACTATTAAAGATTGGCCCAAGTGATGAAAGCAAGTTTCATATTGTTTGTTATTATAATAGACGATAGAAAAATAACAAGGATGACGTCCTTGTAAATCTAGCTACTGAATATATATACTTAATATATTATCAAATATAGAACATAAGAGGGTATGCAGATGGAACCTGAGAATGTAATGTTGAGACACTTTGTTCCCATTATGACACTCCTGTTCCCCACTTTCCGCCAAATTTTGGAGGAGTCGTGGAACTCAACGCCGTGCCTTGCTTCATTTACTTTCATTGCCTCCAGTGGGAATCGAATACACAACCGTCGTATTATTTGTTATTACAGTCACACGCTTGTCCCTTGCGCTACTTGTACGATTGGCCGCTTAACTGCCGTGGTAAATTAATGATGCTATTAGCATCATTAATTTACCACCAATTTTATAAAAATTACCAAACCAGTATGTCTAAACTAAGTGTGGGAGTCGCTCTACTACGCTTTTATATGCGTAACACTACGCTGTTGAGTGAAGAAAGGACAAAATTAAATTAGTAGTCTTCGTGTGCGAATCGAAACCACAACCGGCTGCGGTATAAAGGGCTGGGATGATACTATACGACTATATGTATACTTCTATTGTGATTATTAAGTAATGTGAATTACTCGTTAAGTTACGCATGAGGTCTCAAAAAATTGTCAATATTATATGAGTATGTATTAATGCTTAACAAATAATAACTTGTTGAGATTCGTTTTATAGCCTACTCTTTTTATCAAGAATCGTTAGTACTTATTATCTCAAATATAAACTTATTGAAAACTTTAAATACTTATATCTTTTGATACTGTGAAGTAATTACAATGAAATAAAGACTATAGTCTTATAGTCTTAAATTGTGAGCCTACTTTGATTTACTTGAAATTCTTATGTTTAAAAGTTTCTTAAATTTATTATATACTTTTTACGTGAGACGTTCACATAAGCAGACAAACAGACAAAAATTCCAAAGATACTGGAAATGAATTCTGTTAGTTGTCTTTAACACCTTGGCTATTTTTTTAAAAATATTATCAATGTACAGAAACGACTTTTCTACAGATTTATTATAAGTATAGATATAGACTATAGTTCGTACAAAATTTTGCGCTTACTGCTTCCGCACACTCAGAAACATTTAAAAGTTATAATTAGAAATATAAAACATTTTCGTATTATGTTTTCTATTATGATTGAATAGAAATTAATAAACTTGTGGTCCTAGTTGGCTGTTCGCCAAGAAATGCTAAGGCTCGTTCACACTTTCACATATTTGCTATATTTGTAGTTCTTACTTTTAAATAAAACAACTTTATTGGCAAAGTTAAGGCTTCTTTGCCCGCAACTTATCTGAACCAAGTTCATCAAAAAAGAATAAAAAAAATATCTCATGATTTACAGATAATGATAAAATGCATTGTCCATATATTGTTGTATATAAATTAAATACATCATTTAGTTGAATTAAAAGAAATAATTGTTTTTATAAAACAAGTCCAGACCATTGTACAAATAATATTTATGTTTTTTATTCTTAACACTGTATCCTGCACATAGCAGAACAGGTAAAGGGAACCAGGGAACCTGGTGTTACCGTTTCCCATAAACACTTCCTTTCCCCAGTTTCCGTCTAATTCTTGAGGCATTTTGTAGTGAACTGTGGTGGAACTGAAGGCTGTGCTTTACCTCAAAAATAATATTCAATATTTCCCCAGAGTGGGAATAGAACCCACAACTGTCGCGTTGTAATTACAGCTCAATGAATGTTATTGTATAATTTTATAAGGTAAAATCATATGTTTTAAAATTCAAATAGATAAATGTACATGCACATATGTACATATCTATACGTTTTTTTTTAAAGTTTTAAATAATAATAATAAAACAAAGCAAATTTGTGACGTGTAAACGAGAGTTTACTTTCCGTAGTTAGGTTTCGCGTGAATTGAAACCGAGTAGTAAATAGAAGACATGAACAACTATTTCCATTTTGTAATAACTCTGAAGCCATATGGTGCACGGCGGAGGTCCAAGAATTTAATTAAAGTACAAAAAGTATAATAGCAAAGCTAGATATCCCTTTATGTCCAATTTATTCTCCGTAGTAAAAAGTTTGAAGAACCTATTTTATTTTGCAGTTCGTCAAATTCGCGGTCCTTGTAATAATGGTAAGATATTTATTCGCCACAAGTTTCTTTGAGTTTTTATTATCGTATCACATGCTCGAGTAATATTAATATCTATATTTAGAGTCCGTACCAATAATAAAACATTTCGTTAACGTTTCAATATATTTTTCGAGATTTTCATTATAAATTCTTGTAATGTGTATATTTGACAGATTTTTTTTATTTCATACTGTATCCTGCACACAGCAGAGAGAACTATGAGTAATATTAGGATTTCAGCGTTCTTTATTTATCGCTGTAATTTGGAGGCTTTGCCTTTGATTACCGAAACTCAACGCCGCGCTTTGCTTCACACCGAGTGAAGAAATCGCGTTTATAGTTTTGCATGCGCACAAGCTTGTGCCCCTGCCTGATAGAACCTAGTATTAAAACATTTCCTTCTCCCATTTGCATGTAAGACAGGCAGCGTGTACATCAAATTTATGATCAAACGAGAAAATGAATATATTACGAGTGTATATGTAAATATTGTTTTTATGTACAATAAATAAGAATCAGATATTTGCCAACTGTGATACATGCAGTAACAAATATATATTTCAATAAACAGTAAAGAAAGTGAAGAACTATTAATTTTGTTGCAAATTTAAGGGCGTAAGGGCGTTAACGTAAGGCCGGATGATTGGTGAAGTAAACATCTACCAACAAAGCTACGGCTATCAGGGGATCAATATGTAAATTAAGATAAATATATACCATGAGAATATCTGATTTTATAACGGAATTTGCCGACTTTGGGACGGAATTAACGAGATCTTTTAAGTAATCATAGTTGTTTTTTTATGTTAATATATGCTGAGAGCTTAAACTGTTACAAATTTTGTGCATCGTATGCTTAGTTATTGCAGCAATTTTCGTAAAATAATAATAAAATGAGTTAGGGCTTACCAAATTTATGTTTGTTTATCTATTTATTTTAATGTCAATATAGCTGATTTAGACTTTTTTCATCAATAATTTAGCAAATAGCAGAATAAGCTGAGAGAATATAGATAAGACACTCCGTTTTCCGCTTTCCATATTAAATTGAAAAATAGAACTGACGGTGAAACTACAATGAAATATATTCTCTAAGCGTCAAGACCACGACAATTTCTTTAGTGGGTAAAAGAAACTACCACTTATTTTACAGTTAGATACTACTACGCGATGAGCCACTACCACCTTAAAGGCCTGCAACGCACGCACGCAGTGGCTCCTCTGGTGTTGCACGGGGTTGTGGGCAGCGGTGATCACTTACCTTCAGGTGACCTGAACGCTCATTTGCCTTGTCCTTTTACCATAAAAAAATGAGCCTCAATTAGATTTGGTCAAAAAATATTAAGGTTGGATATATTTCAATACTGTTTGTCCAATTAATACTTCAGACAAAACTTCAGGTATGTCATTTGGGAAATAAAAGTTTAAACTGAAAGTTCACAATTTGTATTCATGATAGTGGAAGAAGTTGCAAACAATTTAGAATTCAATTTGAGGTAAGATGACTTAGAATTCTTAGGTACTTGCAGAATAGAAGCTTACTTAGTTACGTTGCGAGTATTATTCATATATTCGTTAAATGTCGTTTATATGATCTTTGTTTAGAAAATAAAAAACTTTATGAGAGAAAATTAGTAACTCTTAAATCTGCAAATTTTATAAGGTTTAAAATACTTTTGACAAATTTAAAGTTATACCCACACTTAGGAAAGAAAAGTATTTATTTAGAAAACGTATAAAAATTTGAACGTAGCGGGACTCGAACCCGGAAACAGATCAGGCGCTCTGACCACTGAGCCTAAATAAATATTTAAAATACTTTTTTGTAAGATATTAGAATCTTTTTTTGCGTCTTTTTAATTGATTTATTTAGGTAAAATTGGTTCGTTATCTATATTGGGATGCATTTAAATAATTGAAATTTAAATATTTATTGGGATTTTATTTATTTTTTCTCGCAAAAATTGTAAAATCGATAAATGTGATTTTTCCCACATAAATTCCTATCCTGCGAGAATTCCGGGATGGAAAGTAGCCTACATGTTGCTGCATCTACCTCTATCGATCAGTGAAATTCTTATAAATATCGGTTTAGCTATTCCGTAGATGCTAGACCTATTAAACAGACAGACTGATAAACATTTTAAAATTATTTCTTTGTTTTAGTATTGTGCAAATATATGCACTTAAAAAAACTTACATATTTTGAAATCGTAGACACTTTAATTAAAAAAAATATTGAAGGTATTTTTTTTCTACAAATTTGACTACTAATAGCACTGTTTAGTATCCTTTAAGTTTTTGTCGTAACGGTTTTCGTAGCATATTTGTAGATATGCTATATACGATAAGATCTACATAAAAGATTTTCTTAGCATGCCTCTGTCAAAATATAGTATTTGAATATTATTTAACTTCATGTATTTATTTTTGTGTTTTAGCTGCACTCAGTATATTTACTTACAATAGTATACTTTACCCAGCATACACACAGAT
This sequence comes from Heliconius burneyi, assembly GCA_018247715.1. Classification (NCBI taxonomy): domain Eukaryota; kingdom Metazoa; phylum Arthropoda; class Insecta; order Lepidoptera; family Nymphalidae; genus Heliconius; species Heliconius burneyi. Next base: position 23,613 of record DWGR01000235.1, read on the forward strand.
AGAAAATAAAGAAGAACTTAACTTATGACGAAATATTTTATAAACTGTGGCATAGGGCATAGTTAGATGTGGCAAGTAAGTCAAAATAAAAAATAAATGTCTTAATTAGAGCAAAAGTTATGCTCACTCTTTATTATTATACCTTTGTAGACATAGCTCATGTCTGAAATATTTAAAAATTATATATTTAAGATCAAAAAATATCTGAAAATAAATAAATCTTCGGTCAAATACCTCAGAAATTTTGGTTGAGAAAATACAAAATAATAATCCAGACATTTTTAACATTATTAAATTTAAACAAATATAAATTCATCTTACAATTTTCACAAAACAAGTTTTGTTTTATTCCAGTCTTGGAAACTTCAATGTCTTAGAATTTATACAAGTTGAATTTTTCTTATTTAATAAAGGAGCTTAATAATAGTTACTGTTTTTAATGCCTTTCTTTGTTTTCCATCCGAATTAGAAACATTATACGAGTATACATCGTTGAGTTCCGCCACTCAACTCGCCATGCCACCATAGTTCGGCGAAGTGGGAAGCGGAGTGTCTTAACACAAGCCTCCTTCTACCTAATGCCTACTTTAATTTTTTTTATGGTAAAAGCATGGCAAACGAGCGTACGGGTCACCTGATAGTAAATGATCACCGCCGCCCACGACACCGCGTAACACCAGGGGAGCTACTGGTGCGTTGCCAGCTTTTGGGGTGGCTGGGCCCCGGAGCCCGGCATTACCTAATGCCAAAACGCAGTGGCATAAAGCCACTACTTTACGCCGGTTTTAAATGCCGGGGATGGTAATCATCCGATCGAGTCTGCCCATTCGCGTCGCCATTGCTGGCGGCGTGACTCTCCCACTCGTACTTTAGTCGCCTCTTACGACACCACCAGTACCAGGGTGATCCTATTCCAAGCGTAAAGATGATAAGTGCTTTAACATGCCTAAAAACTTAATCTTTTCTTTAAAAATAGCGAAACTTATAAAATAACAAAGTTTTCATGTAATTGGAAGGGACACGTGCGAATAATTGATTCAAAGGAAAATGAAGAATGAAAGTAGTAACTTCATTAAAAAGTTATCAGTTTACCAAATTAAGAATGTTTCTATTAATTATATTATTTGTCTATTTAATTATTTCAATATGTAACGATTTCATTATAATATATAAGTAAAAAGTAGTAGGTAGTTCTATTTTACACAATATTTTAAGTCTTATATTTACATAGTTTTAGGTTTTTTTTGATATACATATACAAGCTGGCTACGGCCGATAATTTTGAAATCAAATTTAATTTAATGATATATATATATATATATATATATATATATATATATATATATGTATATATGATTAAATTGTGAATGAATATATATATATTGTGACAATAAGGTATCCGGAAATTGTAAATAAAACAAAAAGTATTAATTTATTCATCAATATTTATTTTGTTGCCTTCAAAACAGGCCCAATTTGATGCAATACACATGCCGTGTACACTTTCCGGGATCTTCTTTAGCTCTCGCATCGAATTCTCTTTTATGTCTTCAATTGACTCATAACGGTGTCCTCGGTGTGGCAATTTGAGTTTAGGGAACAGGAAAACGGCCCGAGCTAGGTCTGGGGAGTACAGTGGTTGGTCGATGGTACTTAGCGAGTTTTTGGTGTTAAATTCGGTCACGACGTGAGCTCGATGCGATGGTGCATTATCGCCAAGTCTGCCAGCGACCTTTCTTATGTCCAAAATGTCAACCAAAATCAAACGAATCGACTCTCGAGAGATGTTAAGGTCTTGTGCTAACTCTCTAACACTGGTATGACGATTTTCGAGCACAATTTTCTTCACGATTTTAATGTTTTCATCGGTTGAAGAGGTTGAAAGTCGTCCGGAACGAGGCAAATCTTCAAGGCCGTTTTTGAACGCTTTGTACCAATCATAAACTAGTGGTTTTGATAAAATTGATTCACCGTAAGCCTCTCCCAACACTTTCAACGTTTCCGTACACGAAAGTTTGTTTGTAACACAAAATTTAATGCAAACTATTTGTTCAATTATTGGATTCATTATAAAAATCGTCGCGCACTACTGAGGTGTGCTTACTAAACAAAGTGTTGTCAAAAGCTAGCTGCCAGATCGCGCAAAAAATTGGTATCAAAAGTCAGCACAGCGCTACCAACTTACAAAAAATATATATTTGAAAAATAGTTAACGTGCGACTTTTAGATTAAAATTTCCGGATACCTTATTGTCACAATGTACAATCAACAGGTATATTTATGAGAAATATACTCATAGATTATGAAGAGATACAAAATTTATAACAAACAAAGCCTTTAAGAATATAGTAGTTATTCACTGTAGTGTAAAATCCTGTAAAGATCAGTAAAGATGTTCTTAGATAATATTAAATTATTTTCTGCCTAATATCATATAATAAAGAAACAAATGAGATTTTCAAACAAAATCACGATGTTGTGCCTTAATTACATTCTTTACGTTACAGGTGACTTGCTATAGAAAATGATTTTACAGCTCGTCGGCTATTCAGAAATTTTCGATACAATAAGTGTAAGCAGATTTTTTTTCGAACATGAGGCTAATGCTCTTAGCACTATTGGCTTTTACAGCGACACCGCTTGGATAGGGAAGAGCGTACTCTGTCCCTGAAGAAATGAAAGCACTAAGTGACTGCCTGTGAGGAAGTCGACGACTGTAAGGGCGCCTGCAGAACTCGAAGCTCGGCTTGCGGCCGTCGAGCGGACTGGGTGTAAACAGAGGAGCCAGAAATTGCTTTTAAAAATCAGCTATTTAATGTTTTTCATTTTCAGTAATGGTTCTGAATACTTCTTAAAATGAGATGCACATTAAAATAAATTATGTTTCTTTCGTTTTGTACTATTCTTTATAACAACTACCCTTTTAACAAAGCAATAGATTAAGTTTTTCTGCATGCTCGTATAAAATAGTAAAATTGAATTCATTGTACATCACCGTGAGTTTACGTACATTGTAGTGGAAGAAATTATCTAGCGTGGTGGAGCTTAGTCTAACCTTTCTTAATCTTTTTTCGACCCTTTTTTAATTACATTAATGTTATATATGCGAATATTATATAAAAATTGTAAAAAGATCGAGAGTAGTTTTAAGGTAATCCTGAGAAATATTGCTAATAATATACTGAATGTGTATTAACATTTATTTTTGTATTTCTGTATATAAAATATAAAAATGTCAGAGCTATTTATTTATTAAATCAAAGTGGTAAGTCTAATGTTAAGACACTCCGTTCCCCACTTTTTGCCGAATTAAGTGGTAGAACTTAACATCTTAGCGAAGATATGGAGATATAAATGTAAATAAATATTTCGCTTCTTCGAGTGGGGATCGAACCCACAACCGTCGCGTCAAAGTCCTCCCCTTGCGCTGCAGCAGCACCACGACGGCCTCAATTTATTTATTATTTTTAATAAAACATTTCGAGGTGTAAATGTTCTCAATTCTACATTTACTTTGTTATTATGACATGACTAATGGTTTCAATAGCT
>DWGR01000236.1:0-27050 GCA_018247715.1 Heliconius burneyi
ACTTAATTTAAAAAATATTACACAAAGAAACAATTCACAACACAACAATATTGTAGCTCGTATAAAATTATTTTTGAAGTACCCACCATAGTGATTGTTGTAAAACATGGCTTTAGTAAACACCCCCACCCCCAGTCTGCACCAGCAGTTACAACACGAGTACATATAGGTATGCTTCGCTGTAATTCTGTGACTTTCAACAAATTAATTAATTTAGGTGCTCCTTCTCTTACCACCTTACGTAGATCTATAGAAATTGCAAATTCTAGCAGAACTTTACCGAGGGAACTTCAATTTTAAATTAATTGCTTATTATGAATATGGGCTGCAAAAGGGCTCACGTGTCATTGTTAAGTTAACCCTTTTATTTACGAAGGTTATAAATATTAGAGTGTACGAGTATATTATATTTAAACATACCTTAAGCAAAAATAATATTCTAATCTATATAAGCTCAATTTCTCATTTCAGTCCAGTCGTGGCACAGGGGCTCGAAAGTGAGACTGTAAATGCGACCGGTTGTGGGTTCGATCCTCACTCGGAAAAATGAAATATTTATTATTTAAATTTATATTTTCGCTCTGGTTTGGTCTGGTCAGGCAAAGCGCGGCGTTGAGTTCCGCCTCTCAACACTTGGAACTTGAAAATGGACAACAGATTGTCTTAGGACTAGGATCACTAGGATCCCGCTGCTTACATCGTAAAGCAGTTTTTTAAATCATTTATTGTTTATGCTCTAATCTACTATCATGTTGTTTACTCGTACATACCATTGATTGTATGTATTTTATTAATCTGTGTGCATATTACTTCGAAACTACAAAAACATCATTTATCAGCGCTTTAAGTTTTTTTGAAAAACCTGGTGCCATCTGTCTTGTGAAAAGACCATATGGAAAACTTTTTTCCTGTCATCACCCTTTCAATTGAATATTTATAGCGGGTCCGGAAAACTTTTTGTGATCCAAGACTCTTTGTTATATATTATGTTTGTCGAATAATAAAAGAAAACTTCGCCTCTAAATAAGTTTTAACTCTAAGTTTTATACTAAAAAAGATTATACAAAAAGATTTTTTCTCTAAGCTTATTTAAATTCCACACGTCTTAAAAAAATATTATTATACTCTTAATTGCACATAAAAACAATTATCATAATTATATAAAATAATAGCAAACTACTCGCGACTTCGTCCGCTTCAACTATTTACACGTAAATCAGCTTCACGCTGTATCCCGCACACAGCAAAGCTGTTTCTTTGAATAGCTTGAAGAAACCCATAGACAAGCAGACAAGACATTTAATAATCATTGTTTTTGGTTCTATTTCGTAATTAGATGCTACCAATAACATTTCTTTTTATATATATCTTCTAAGTACCGCGCCGACCCGCTACCATTTTATTATAATTATAGAATATAGATAAAATTGGGATGTCGTTGCTAATACAGAAACTACAGTTTTCATAAAATTTTGAAAACCAAAACTTATTATTTCATTTTATTTAATTAGAAAAAACTAAAGAGAATTAATTCGTTAAACCTAATATAGCGTGATGGTATGTTAAATCGTGCAAATATTCTCGTCTAATTTAACCGTTTAGAGTCTAATCGTTCGTACTTAACTACCCTCTAGCACTCTTATTCACTTAAATCCAACTGCGGTCAAATATAGTCGTACAGGTTAGCTGGCCTTTTTTAATATTAATATTTTTGCGTAGTTACTGTTACATAGTAACATACAAGGTTTATACTCGTATATTAACAAGAGATAATATAATTAACCAAAATCACATACGAGGACGTCGTGGCGCAGGGTCACAATCGTATATCGTGATGGTTGAGCGTTCGATTCTCACTTGGGATAAATAATTATTATTTATTAATATTTTCATTTCTCGCTTCGAAAATTGCTTCGAAAATTTAGCAGAAATTGGAGGACCGAGTGCCTTAACATAAGGTTCCCTCTGCCTCAACACAGCCAGGATACAGCGTGAAAAAAATATATACGAAATAATTTTAATTTTAATATGGCAATATTTACAAAAAATCTAATTCTGAACATAAAATAATAATATTTTTAAGTAGGTATATACATATGTCGCTACTGTATTTGCTCGTGCAAGTATACAGATACCAAGATAGCGGAATAATAATTAACTGGAACTGGTAGATATTCTGAAACGATTGATGGCACTCAAATATTCAGTTGCACTATTCAGCTCTTCTGCTTCGAGCTTTGTACAATATTTTAAATTTTATTTTACACTAGTTTCCGCTCGCGGCCGTGCCCGTGTAGACGATACAATTATGAATATTTTAATTGGCTGGGTAATTTAAAAAAATGTTTTTTTTTACGATATTACATAACAAATGTTTCAGTTTTTTCTTATATATTAGATTCGCTTTAAACTAATAATTCGTACACTTTAAAAAGGTAAATTACCTGTTGTATGCAGATCATGCAGTGCTCATTGCATTATCAGAATGTAAGCTGCTGGCCTTGGTTACCACTCAGAAAGAAAGGTGTAAAAATCATGCTCTGCCTGAATATAAGTAAGAAAACATTCTGATATTAAAAAAAATAAACAAAAGAATGCAAGATCAGCGTAAATGGTAAAAACTAGCGAATGAAGAGCTAGCGAATGTAGCAGAACAGCCAAAGAGAGTGCTTTCCTCGACACCAGAACGAAGAAATTTAAATATTAAGCCTCGAGTAGGACTCAAACCCCCGTTACGTTAACAGGCACATACTTGTATCTCTGCGCCACGACTGGCCTGAATAATACATACAAATGGGAGAATATTCTATATAGACATCATAAAATATGAACGTCAACTGAGCTTAACCTGTGTGATCTGAAATACCCGATGTAATGTAGATTGCTCCACATTGAATACTGAATTGACCATTTATTTGAACAGTACCCACTAAATCAAATATGCAAATAAGCCCTTAGCCATCAACATGAGGTGTAGTGATGTCCGTGAGGACTGGCAATGTACATTGTGATGTGCTGCATATGAATAGTGAACTTGTTGGAATTTGGCCTGCAGCTACAACGTAGAGTGCCGTGTTGTGAAAACGAAATATCATTTTATTTATTTATGCAAATACAAAACAACTGGAAGTGCGTAACGCTTGCAATGGTAATTATATTTGAGTAAAATGTTTGGGTAATAATATTAAAATACACGAATGAAACGTGGCTGTGGGGCCATCGCGTCGTGGCACAAGAGTGTGACTGTAACGCGACAGTTATGGGTTTGATGCCTACTCATGGGCTTAAATTAAAAAAGCCCAGCGTGGACTGCCGCCACTCAACACGTAATGCTTTGAGAAATTCGGTAAAAAGTAGGTAAGAGAGTGTCTTAACACTCCCACCCTTATATATAGATACAGCGTGAAACGATAAAAAAACAACAGTGGGGCGTGGAGAGTGATAACAATTTAGATTGTAACTGTGGCTTATCATACATTGGTAAAGCAAAGAGGAACATTCAGCAACCATTAAGGTCTAATAAAACTTTTTATCCTCATTAGAGAAAACAGAGATATTTCTATCATTTTCATTCCAACTTCAATAGAGAAGATGGTTGGAGACTTTCTATCATCTGGGACATACTCTTAAAAACTTTAAATTCTCTAAATCCACCACACCAGAATCCAAGTACAATCAGCTCATTCTGTAAGTATGAAGTGCAAAAGTCAAGGTAACTAAGTAATCATTTTCTATATAGTTTGTTATAATAATTATGTCAACTAATAGATGAATGCCACTTCAGTCTACCCGTGACCATGGACTCCCACAAAGTGTTCGAAACGTCGGGTTTCCAGAAATGTTTCACATTAATCCGATTAATCCGGTTTAAAAGCTTAATTTTAAATGGATACCGGAGTTTCATAATACTAATGAATAACTACTAATGTCTCTCTATCTAAACAAAAATATTTGTATTGACTTTTAATTATTATCTTGACAGTCTCTTAAGTAGTCACTTTGACTATCATCCATATTAAATACTTTTCTATCAGAATGAAATGTAAAGACGCAAAAATCATTGAGATCATATAAGGACTTATTTTCTAATAGTTTATTTACAAACTATTTATTAGTAATGATGGCTCGTTATTACGATATTGTCCAGTTTAGGTAATAAATGAATCATGAGACAGTTCGACCCTCATCACGGTATTCACTCTGAGATATGTCGCATTGATTGAGAGTTCCTAATTGTGTAACTTTGGTTTTGTAATCAATTTAGTTTTGAAAAAGATTTGTAAGACAAAAACCTTTTTTATTTTGTTGATTCTATCTACTAATGCCTAAGCATAGCCGTATCTTCTAATCAAATCAAATGTCAGCTTCACACTGTATCCCGCATACAGCAGGGTAGGCAGAAGGAACCTAGTGTTAAGACTTTCTGCCAAATTTTCGAGGCATTATGTGTTGAGTGACAGAATTAAATGTCACGCTTTGCCTCCACACCAGAGCAAAGAAATGGAAATATAAACGTAAATAAATATTTCACTTCCTCGAGTGAGGATCTAAGCCACAACCGTCGCGTTACAGTCACACCATTGAGCCGCTGCGCCACGACGGCCTCGTATCTTTTACGTACAATACAATAAAAAATATATTATCACTGGAACGATTGTTGTCAACGTCATTGAAAGTATATGCTTGGGCGCTATGGTGTACAGGAGGAAGTATTTCTAAGAGCAATACGCCGACACAAAATTTATATATTCATATATATATATATGAAATTCACAGTAGATGACATATATTGTTGCTAACGCTTTATGCTTGAGAATGCTTAAGGCATAAAAATATGTTGTTAAAATCTTGTAAAACATTTCTATCATCTCATATTCATAGGCTTAGTATTATGCATGCAAATTCTAAATAGTTTTCCTTTACGCATCGTCCTCTCGCGTCACGCGAGGCACATACAATACCTTGATACATAATGTATTTAAATTTAATATCCTAAGAAATAAACCTTCTCGAATCATGCCTCGTCTCATCACCGTAGGTTTCTATTACGACGCGACACATTAATCATTTTTCCTCATGATAATGGTAGATATGGTAATTTTAAGCAATTTGCGTGATGAGTCTGCGATATATATTCACTTCATAATGTGTAAAAATATATATGAAATTAATATTTTATATATTAATTTTATATTATCTTTCTTTTTCTATTTTTATAATCACTAATGAAAATACTATATAAAAAAAATACAATATCTCTATCTCATGTGAAGTGTCTCCTCATTCCAGACAGATAAAAATATATAAATTTATGATTTTTTATGGTTCACATGATCTATGACAACTATATATTTGGAGTGCAAGTCCAAATGCAGCGCGATCTAATAGACTAAGTTGTATATTTAAACAATCCCGGAACATTAAAATATAACATACAATTAATATAGAAGAAAGGGGAAGAAGAAGAGGAAACTTTAATAAATTCGTTATTTATGTTTTGATCATATCTCATACTTCACTTACGACATTGAATCGTTCCATGAGTTTAGGACATTGACGTAAATAAAAAGTAAGAAATGAGTAGGATGTAAGCTTGCAAAAATGGCGATTGTAAGCATGGCAGGTGATAAGTTCGATTCTCAATCGAAGAAATAAATGTTTAATATTTTCATTACCTAGCTCTGGTAACAGGGCAAAGCGCGGGGTGGCTTCCGCCACTTAACACACAATACCTCAAGAATTACTTACTTCATACTGAAAGGAAAAAACGGAAGCTTAGCTTAGTCTTGGTAGAGAACGGAGGGAGGTAGCACCAGGTTCCCAGGCTCACTCTACTCTGATGTGCAGGCAGCGTAAAGCTAAAAACTATGATACTTAGAACTAGTCTGAAGGAGTTTTTAATATGTAATTACACTACATTAATATATATATATATATATATATATATATATATATATATATATATATCTTTTTATCTAACTACAAGTTTGTGAATGACTTGACTGCGATCTTATTCCTCCCGCATCACCTCATCGCTGCCCCGTCACGTTCCCGATTAATCTATCGACCGCGTCCTCTTCGCCCTCGCTGTAGTAGGGGCAGCTGTCGGTGTGCAGCATAAGCGATTCGCTATTGATCTCACAACGGTGGCGCAGCTCAGAATTTAATTACATAATTTACTTGACTTCACCTCCAAGGATTAGCAAAATCTAGGAGTACGTCTCTCCTATCTCTGATTTCCGTTAATAACAAGGATGTGCCAGACGTCGGACAGAGTGTTTGTTTTAACATAACCAGTCTCATCTCTAAGTCGACATCGAATAGACGACTACTGCGTACACTTCTCAACTGTCCTAACCGCAATGATGATGTCCTATCGTAAATACTCTGTATACTTTAATATGAAACTTAAATTGGGAAATATTCGACAAATGAGTACAATATAGCAAACTAAATAGTTTGTATTATATAAAGCCTGGATTTCATTAATACTAACTAATAGGAATAATGCTAAAATAGTTTCTTTTCTCATTCATCTTCACGCTGTATCCTGGATACAGCAGGGTAAGCAGAGAGAACCTAGTGTTAAGACACTCCGTTCTCCACTTTCTTACAAATTCTTGAGGCATTACATTGCTAAGTTGCATAACTCAACACCGCGCTTTGCATCGTCTTAATACTATGTTCCCTCTGCCTACCCTGCAGTGTACGGCGACTTTTGACATATTGACATTTTTTAAATTTTTTGTTGTTGTATATAGCGTAGATTTTAGGCATCAAAATGGTCGCCCTAACATAAATCGTCTAACGTATCTATAAAAATTGTTACCTCAAAAATTATAACAATATGTATACGAGTATAACTGAAATTCTTATCTCATCTCTATTGTTAACGTGGCTCTATCAGGATGTATTCAACATAAATCGGGTAACAGTGGTTCTTGATTCTGTGAAAACGTTTGAAAAGAGGACAATTGTGCACATTTGGAATGAATAGCACGTGGGATCGAGGCGCGCTTTTCTACATATATTTAAATCTAATTAGGTATCTTTGGTTTCATTGTATTATATAATTAATAGGTTATATATTTAGAACGTTTAAAACAAATTATAAATGTTACAGCAGACCTTTTTATGAATAACTTTAATTAAAATTACTGCTTTTGACATAAAACGGTCAACTCTACAAAATAATAATTATATTTCCAAATTGTTCCGTCGACAGATGACTGATGAAAGGGTTTCCTCCGTTCACGTTGCGTCACGCCTGTTTGTTTACAGTTTATATAAAAAAATATATTTCATACTTTTAACTATCATATTTTCATTTTTAATAGACATTGAGATCCATGTATATTTTTAAACCCAGCGACACGCTCCCGGCGTCGCCCGTTTTAGGCACATAATTATTAAGTTACTAATCTGCATTACTTTTTTTTAATAATTATACGATACCTATATTGAAAATTAGTTTCAGCTAATTCAATAATTTTATAGCAATTTTGTCGTTACTTAAAATGGTATAAATTTTTACTTATATATCGATTGAAATAAAACAAAATGCAATAAATAACATAAATATTTAAAAACAATGATAAGAATGTTTTGCCAAAGTATGTACAAAAGTGAAAACTGCAATTGAATCGGTCAAGCCGACTCCTAGATTAGCGTGAACAAATGCACAAACAAACAAACAAAAATCTCAACATCATTGTTTTTGGTTGTATTATGTTACTAGCGGGCTCGTGCAGCTACGCCCGCTTGAAATTTACCTACAAATGCCTTGTATAAAATAACTCTTTTAGAATGTAGCAATTTTGTCGAATAACATATTTTAAATTGACATAACTTTTTTATTACTTCTTTATGTTCACTGAAGTTTGCTAGAATCCAATAGTGAAAACCGCATGCAAATCGGCTAAGCCGATTCCTGACATTAACAAAAACAAATGCACAGACAAACGAACAAATAGACAAAAATGTTAAAAACTATTATTTTGGGTTCTATTACTTTATTAAAGATTTCCAATTACATTTTATTTAAAACATCTTCCAAGTACAGACACCGACCGTCTTACGATATTTTATTATAAGTAATAATTGCTGTCAATCTTAGGTCACAGGACGTCGCGTCACGTCACCGTGAAATATGAAAATTCAGAACAATTTCCCCAAAGCGTTGTTCTCATATACGTACAAAATACATTCCATATTTAATGCATAACTTAATTCTTTTGTCAAAACTTTCTCATAATACGAAACGTAAGAACTACGTTGAAATTAATTTTAGAAGCAACGACGCGGTTGGAATTTTGCTTCTGCTTGCACAATTACTTTGTTTTTTCCAACCTTATTACATTTGTTACATTAACACTACATTTTTCTCCCCCTCTCTCCCCCTCTGCCTACCCTGCTGTGTGCAGGATACAGTGTGAAGCTTATTTATTTTATTTTTATTTATTGCATTTGTGTTTCTACGGAAAACAACCTACATTAAAAATATAATTTACCGAACTACGGTAGCAAACCTACAAAATATGTTACAAAAGCAAAGAATTCTATTCTTGAATAGAAATAATTTTAATCCCAAGTAAATTTAATATCTCATATTGCTTGCTGGTTCTAATGAATATCTTTAATAAATACCTACATAGCCGCGGTATAATAAATCAACATGGGTCTTCTTATATTTTATGATATATTTAAATAGAAAAAAAAATATTATTAAAATCTGCTTCACGCTATATCCCGCACACAGCAGGGTAGGCAGAGGGAACCTAGTGCTAAGACACTTCGTTCCCAACTTTCAATTCGTTCATTCATTCATTCAATTCACAAATTTATTATAAAAAGAATACAAATAATACCAAACTTAATAGTCGATTGTACATAAATTTGTTTATATATTCGGGACAAGTTTGCGATGGTTATTTACGAAGGACACACGTTGTGTGTACTACAGCCACAAATCACATTGAAATACAACATATAATATATACCTATTTCTATTCTTATATTATAATGTTGTTTTTTCCTTATTTATTTCGTTCGGAGAAATAAAATGATGGCTGGCTCTTTTACTACTCGCGCGGCGCGGTGTTGAGTTCCGCTATTCAATACGCAGTTTATTGAATTCGGTCAGAAGTGGAGAAGGGCATATATTAAAAATAGGCTATAGGTACTAATCTATCCCGGTATCCAGGGAAAAGCGTGAAGCTGCTTATTATTCATAGCTGAAATTTAACCGTTTACTAAAATACAAATACGTTATTATTTTATAAGAGTGCTGTCGAGACACAGTTTGACTGCAAACGGAGTTGTGGGTTCGATCCCCGCTCTGAGGGACGGTTTTACATATTTTATTTTCTGCTGGTAGCTGAACTTAATACGTAATATCTTTAAAAAATCAGCGAACGTGGTACAGAGTGATTTAAGACTAGGCTTTCCAGCCGTCTACCCTGCTGTGCGGGAAAAGCCTAAAGCTATTTTTTTTGAAAACGATATAAACAAATTTTTAAATCCACTTTGAACTTTTCTAATTATACCTCAAATATATATGTATATATTATATTTACTGTTAACCCGAGCACGACACCAGCAGGTGTGTTCCCTAATTAACATCGATAATTAAAAGCTCGCAAGTTCTTGTGACGTTCACTTTCGAAACAAATAATAATTATGTCACATTTACTCAATAAAGTACGTTTAAGCTCGGTCTTGTAATTATGTACAAGTAATTTGAAGGTTTTCAGTAGTATTGCTTTACTCAAATTACTTAACTAAGTATTTAAATACGAAATCGAATTGACAGCTCTACGTAGAGGGGCATCGATTAATTTGTCTTAGTATAGCCAACAATTATTGTAGGTTTGATGCTGACGTGGCGAGAGGGGTGTAACTGTAACGCGACGGATTTGGGTTCGATTCCTTCTCGAGGAAATATTTATTTAATTAATTATTCTATATGCGGAAGCATCAACCTAACACATGTATGTATAAATTAAATATACTATTTTTTATACTACTCGCATATCTTGCCGTATCCAACATATTTTGTTCTCTAGAGCAAATCAATACAAGAGCGAGGAAATAGAAATGGTAATCGAATTCAGAACAGTTTACAGTCTTACGCTGTGCTACTGCGCCCCACGGCCTCAAATATATACATAGCATACCATTATCATCTCGTCTAATCCCCACAATTAATAAAAAATCTCCACAAAGAATCTGTATCTTTTAAATAAATTGAAATTACTAGAGGGAATGTGAGAGGGAATGTGAAAGTGACGTGTTTTAAATTTAATTCCGTCTGAAGCCACCGTAGTCGCGCGATAGGACTTTTCCGAAATAACATTTTTCACAAGCTTATCTTAATTTTTTGCTGTGTTTGATATTTTTGAAATAACAAATATTTAACAACAGCAGCATATTGTTATAATAATTAAATTATATATTTAACAAATGATAACTTTTCATGTTTTCTCCATACAACGTGACATTGGCGAAGTGATATGTGCTCAACTGGCACGCTCGGAACGCCATAATTGAAGGACCAAACCTATTTAACAAATAGTAAATAAAACATACAATTTTAAATCGCTTTCGAAAAGAAAACAAGTTTGCCTTAAATCGAGATTAAACGATTTTGATTCTATCTGTTCATCTGTTCTTAGAAGAAATGTTATATACATTTTATCCAGAATTCAATAGGATGTTAACATTAAAAAATGTGGAAGCTTTGTCCGATAAAAATGCTTTTGACTCCTTTATAGAAAGTCTCCGATATATTTTTTAAATAGTGATCTCTAATTAAGAATTACTACAATGAAGAACGTTTTCAGTTACATTATATGTCCATTTCGTAATTTGAAACAAAAAATGTCGTATTTCGAATGTATTATTAGTAATCAAGTTTAAATATGATTAAATTTGACATTCTGAAAATTCCCGCCATTTTTTAATTATTTTTCAAGCAAGAAAAATGATCATATGTGACGAAGAAATTCAGAACATTTTAAAGTTTTGTTACAAAAAAGGTAAAAATGTGACAAACGCCGCGAATAAAACTTATGCGGCTTACGGACCTAATGCGGCATCAATAAGAAAAGCACAAATGAAGTTCAAGCGTTGCAAGTTTGAAAATTTTTGTGTGAAAGATGAGGTTAAATATAATGAAATATTTTCCTTTGGATGAACCAAACGAACCTAATAGATACAATATAATACATATATTACATAACATACTCGTACAACACAAATAATATTTTTGTAAAAAAAAAGCTATATACTCGTATATATATATATATATATATATATATATATATATATATATATATATTTAAAAAGTATAAAAAATATAATATTTAATTTTATTACAGTCTGATCGGAAAATCTCTTTAATCATGGAGTTTTTTTTAATACATAGAAACAAATTGTTATTTATTTCTTGAAACATTGCACAAATAACGTGACATGTTGTGGGTTCGATTCTAATTTTCAGTTCCTCGCTCTACTAACGAGGCAAAGCGCAATATTGAGTTACGCCAATGAACGGGGCCACTCAACCTCCAGAATTCGACAAAAAGTGGGGAACGAAAATGTCCTCATGGGTATGGTATGTTATAACACTAGATTCCAGGTTCAAATTCACCATGAAGCTAAAAAATAAGAAACAAAATCAAAATAAATCAGCTTCACGCTGTTTCCCTCACACAACAGGGTAGGCAGAGGAAACCTAAGTCAAGTTAAGGCACCCCGTTCCCCACTTTCTGTCAAATTCGCGTAGCAGAGTGAAGAAATGGAAATATAAACGTAAAGAATTATTTCATTTCCTTGAGTGGGGCTCGAACCCACCACCCTCACGTTAAAGTCACACTTTTATCCCGCTGCGCTTCGACTACTTCTTTATTTAAAATATTTTTGTACAATAGATATTTACAACAGTAAAACAAATGGTCCTTTTGTGTTTGTTTATTTTTCTTATCATCCAATAAACTGCCGACAGGATTTGCCCTCTAAAGAAAAAGACAAGCAGACGAGCACTCTTACATTTTTCATATTTGGAGAGCTTATTACTAAAGTGTGACACCTATAATATTGTCTTTTGGGCGATCTGCAAGCGGCACACCTTTAGTCGTAAAAAATACCTAATAAGTATATCTCTTCTATTCGATTCGAGTTGTAATATGCAATCATTACAGTTATTTTACAAAGAATATTATTAAACCTCACACAAATCAAGGAAATTATATATAAGGCTGTTTGTGAACGAGTAAATTAAATTTGTCATTGACATCAACACAATTATTCATTGACTGTTAGTCAATTATGTTTATGAAATAGATAATCATGTAGTTCAAGCGGGCGAAGCCGCTGGCAGGCCGCTAGCGGCTACACTAAACTACGAATTTTAAATATAAAGAATTTATAAAATAAAATATCATAAATATATTCATACTTTTATTTACTATTCGTTTGCTAATATTTGATTCCGTATAGAACTACTAACCAACTTAAACAAACAAGCGGGCATCGGTAGACGTTAACCATCCGTTGGAATTTTGAAACTAACGCGATACGACTTAATTAGACGATAAGCTCGTTTCAAACTAAAGTTCTGGATTTGGGTCTCGTTTAACTTTTATGTACAGTCAGAAAAAGTTATATTTTTAGGGTTCCGTGCCTCTTAAGGAAAAAATAACTATGTTATTTTAAGATCACTTTGTCGTCTGCCCGTCCGGCTGTCTGTCTGTATAAAGCTTTTATCTTGCTTGGAGATATCGAATTGAAATTCAAACTTTATACAGAATTTGTTGATCATTGATGTAAAGTAAATAAAGATCACTATTCAAAATTGGACCAAAATAAATTCTTTCTTTCATTAAATTTGTAGAACAAAATATTTATATCATAACACAAGGTCTCGAAATTGACCTAAGGTAACGACGTGTCTTAGCACTATATTGCCCGTCGTTATTGTACGCCGGAGATAATAAATTCAAATTCAAATTCAAAATATTCTTTATTCAAATAGACTATGTAAGCACTTTTGTATCGTCGAGTGAACATACAAGCAAAAAGCTACCACCGGTTCGGAAGACACTTCTGCTAAGAAGAGCCGGCAAGAAACTCAATAAAAACTAAACTGTAGTTAAATGAAATCTATATACACAATTAATAATACAGAAATCAATTGAAATAAAAATAATCAAAACACTCAAACTTTAATTAAATTATAACCATAAAGAATGAACATAAAAATACTTGACTTGACTTAAAATGTAAAACTGTATAGAGGTAAGAATGGATTCATAATGTACACAGAATTTATTATCGCTTTATACAAACGTATATTTCCCATTGTGCTATTGTATTGTATTACTTCAGGTAAGATTTAATGCACACGTTCATTTCAAAATTATTGTAGAAAAATGAAGGATTTTTAATCTTTATATTTTGAAACGACAAAACATTTAAATGAAAAATTTAACTGTATTTTTGAATAAATAAAAATATAATATAAATCAAAATTCTACGTAACTACTAATACTTAATAATGACAGTTATCGTAATAGTGATATGAATAAATCTTAAGGGCACAAGTGTGTTACTGTAAACGCGCCAGATTGTGGGTTCGATAGAGGAAATGAAATATTAAATATTTTCACATCTTCGCTCTAGTGTCGATTTACGCCACCCAAAACGCGATGCCTCCAAAAATCGGCGGAAAGTGGTAAGCCCTACGCTTCCTTAACTAATGACTGAACGATCTGATCCTTGTTTCTTTTATAGATGCATCACAGCCATATGAGTTTGAACATCTGTGTGATGATATATTGTGCTCAAACGTGTACGACCCGGTATGTGGTGAAGCTATAGCTCTAGATGGGGCTCGACGAGTCCACAAATTTCATAACATCTGCTATCTACGATTAGCGCAATGCAAGTTTAGCTATGTAGGTTAGTTTTCAGGGGATTAAAATTGTGGAGACCGTTTTTTTTAAAGTCCAAATATTCGTTCTAGAATATTTTGTGTTTTTACATAAAAAGTTTATATGCAGCTTATGTACCTACAGTTTTATAGATTTAATAAATTGTCAATGTTTTTTTTGTTATAAGGTTGCAAACTTCATAGGTAGATACTAAAATCATATTTTTTAAATTATTTTACGTTTATGACGTAGGTAAATTCTTGCACACTATCTATATTTGTGTAAATTGAATTACTGGTTAGTTATCTCACCAATAAAGTTTCTTTTCCTATTTAGTTTCTTCTTGAATCGAGTGATGGATGTTATTAGCAGTTGCAGAAAATGGTAAAATATCTTATGAATATGCTAAAATCCTAGATACTACTATACCCTTAGTAGACAGGTAGTTCTCAAAATCGACACTAAGAATAACCATTAGCCCAAAAATTTTCAGGTGTCGATAGAATTTCTGATGAAATATGCGATATTCAAAGGTCAAATTTCTTGGACTTCAAAACGCGAAGACTTGTAGATTTCAGCATCGTCGGTGGTCATCAAGCTTGCAATCACACTTGTCCAACTTTCTGCCTCGACATCTACGACCCAGCGTGCGCGCAGATATGGGCTCGTAACATGAAGACTTATGTGTACAGACCGATGATCAACCATTGCCATATAGACTTGTACTCGTGCGTGGTTGGTGTCAGTAAGTATTATTAATGTTGAAGTTTAATATTTTCTATATTTTTTGCTTATGCCGTTTTTGAGTTATATAAATAGAAAAAAATATTACAATATTTTAAAATTTGCAGACGTGACCATCCAACCACTAATTGGTAAATGTTACAAAAACCCCACTGCCATTAATTTCATGCTGAATGTGGCTTCAATGAAAACTTTGAAATTACTAGACGACCCGCCCCCGCTGAGCCGCAGAGGGCGGCGATCAAGTCAACAATGGGACGTCAGTCAAGTTATTAACAGACAAATCAAACATTTCATATATAATTTAAGACACGGCGCCCAAATTGATCCCATGGCCAAATAAAGTGGTGATTTCCTTATTATTACTTTTCTAATATTATAGCATGTGAACAGTACCGCCAGGAGCTCCCATAATCTTTATGGTCGATAAGAGACTTAATTAAATTTTCCATTTTATACGTACTGGAAAAAAAATATAAAATAAACATTTTTTTTAACTGTTTATTAAAGTTATTCGCATCGATTGTTGATTTAATATGTACGACGATTTACAATAATGACTGTACATGAAATAACGATGGTAAAATGATGTAAATCAGTGATTTGATTTTTTTCGTCTTAATGGACGTTTCGTCTTATCTGCGTGCCGATAGGCTTATAAGATTATTAAAGAAAAATTCTATGGAGACAAGCATTAGATTATATGCAACAGTTGTGGGTACAATGCCCACTCGAAAAGTGATATTTTATTTAAGATTTTCATTTCTTCACTCTGGTAACAAGGCAAAAGCGCGGCTTTGAGTTCCGCCACCCAATACGCAATGCCCCGGAATTTCGACGAAAATTGGGGAACAGAGTGTCTTAACACTAGGTTCCGTCTGCCTACACTGTAGTATGCGGGATACAGCGTAAAGCTAAAAAACAAATAGATAAATTCTGGTGTAAGTACGTGGTAAATTCCGTTTTGGGGCCATTTACGTCATAGTAATAAATCAGGTCATGAATAAAATTTATTCCTCCTGACGACACCAAGTACTTATTTTTATGTAATAGAATTTAATATCCTCGAACATAAAAATGTAATAAGTCATCAAAAATTATTGCACGTACATTCGTATTAAAGACCTACCTACACACATTAGCTGCTTTAGGGTTCCGTACTTTTTAAGACCAAAAAAGAACCTATATGAGATCACTATGCTGTCCGTCTTTCTGTCTATCTGTCAAGACCCTCAAGAACGCTTGAAGATATCGAGTTGAAATCCAAACTATATACCCAAATGTAGAGCCCCATCATTTCCTGGAAAAAAAAACATAAATAATATGTTTTGTTTAGGATATTAAGGACTTACATTTCTTCAGGGACAGATTACCCTCTTCCACCCTCCCCTCTTCCGAAACAGTGTCGCTGTAAAAGCCAATAGGGCTAACAGCGTTAACCTCATATTCGAAAAAAAAACACGGAACCCGGTGGGAAAGCTAGCCTGTCCGGTTTTTTGGTTATTTATTATATACGAGTATATGTTTGAATTTTTTACTCCTAAAACGTTTAATCTGCTTATAGTTTATTTATCATAATAAATACTTATGTGGCACTCCACTACTGTGCGGTTCCGTAGGAATTTCCTTCCACGCGCCACGGAATTGTGGAATGACCTACCCGTGGCAGTGTTTCCAGGTCGATATGACATGGGTACCTTCAAAAAGCGCGTCTATCTCCACCTAAGAGGCCGGCAACGCACCTGTAGCTCCTCTGGTGTTACCCGGGGTCGTGGGTGGCGGTGATCACTTACTTTCAGGTGTCCTGAACGCAGTTTGCCTTGTCCTATCCCATAAAATAAATAAATAAAAATACGTAATATACGTATATTTTCAAAAAATCTAAACTACTAATAAGATAATTTTCATTTCCAATAAAAATTTAAACAACGA
This sequence comes from Heliconius burneyi, assembly GCA_018247715.1. Taxonomy (NCBI): domain Eukaryota; kingdom Metazoa; phylum Arthropoda; class Insecta; order Lepidoptera; family Nymphalidae; genus Heliconius; species Heliconius burneyi. Next base: position 16,608 of record DWGR01000236.1, read on the forward strand.
TTAAACATAACAGACAGTAATATCTAAATATATGAAAAAATTTCATTAAATAAATATTTTTTCACATTTTCCATACAACATTTCACGATCGTTATATTAAAATCAAATCCCAGGAAGGTGATATGTAGACAGAACAATAAAGCGCTTTTCGAGCGAACGCTCCAAAGAGTCGAGAGACCCACGATCACGTTTCAGAAAACAGTTTAATGGAAATTCAAATCAGTTGAACTTACCTTTTAATAAATTTTTCTTTTAAAAAAAATTCAACTATTAAAGAATATGACAAAAAAGTCTTCTCATTTCCAGCACATTGGCTGAGAGCAATAGCAAAGGTCGTGAATTGAAATCTCACTCACAAGTTTAAGTTTTTGTATTCTTAACATTTGTTTTTACGATTGTCCCTAAATGTTTATCTATATAATATTACATATTATGTTAATATAATTTAATATATATAATAGGTACAGTCGGGCGGTAAAATTTAATAATAGGCCCAATGTGCAAGAGAAATAAATAACATAGAAGTTTCAACCATATTCATATAACGCCAGTATTATAGCCGGTATTCAGATATGGTTTCGAGAGATAAATTATAACTTTGAGGCAAACAAACCTTTAATGGTTGGAATTACAGAAATAGAGGTTGGCACCGAGCCAGCGCCGCCTAAAGTATTGACTGGGGCAGAACTACTTTTCAAGCAAAATAATATTTACCAGATATAAAACTAGGGCCGTCGTGGCGCAGCGGCACAAGGGTGTGACTGTGACGCGATGGTCGGGTGTTCGATCCCCACTCGAGAAAGTGAAATATTTATTTACGTTTGTATTTCCATTTCTTCGCTCTGGTATCGAGGCAAAGCGCGGCATTGAGTTCTGCCACTGAACACCCAATGCCTCCAGAATTCTGCAGAATGTGGGCAATTAAATTAAGACACTCCTGTCTTAACAGTAGGTTCTGTCTGCCTATTCTGCTGCGTGCGGGATAAAGCGTGAAAGTGATTTGATTTTATTTGCATTCTACGTATTTTTTATTAAATGAGCCCTCGCTTACGCGTTGAATTTCAATTAAAATGCAGCATAAACTATGCACAAACGTTCATATCTTTTGTCTTAGAAGCATCAGTTCTTGCAGTGCTTCAAGGGAGAGCAGACTTGTATACTTAAAATTAATTTCAGCTTGATGTCTCATCGAAATCTCGAAATCTGAAGAAAGAGGGACAATTAAGTGACCTTTTAGGGGTTTCTTTCATTTGAAATCCTTAAAAAAGTATAAAAAATATAGTTAACTAACACTAAACACAATATTTTTAAAAGTTTTAGGTACGGAACTTTAAAAACCATCTTTTATAAACAAAATTGAGGCCGTGGTGCAGCGGCACAAGAGTGTGACTGTAACGCGACGGTTGTGGGTTCGATCCCCACTCGAGGAAGTTAAATCTTACTTAACGTCATCTTAATCCAAAAACAAATACTAGCCCGCCGAAATATCCCATAGATCAAGTAAATACGACTCGTATCGAATGACTATATCTAAACTGTACTATAATATCACAACAATGTTTATCCTTATCGATATCCTTGCTCCGTGAAATAAAGATCATTTATCAGGAGAATCGAGAAATGTCTCTCCGTAGTGACTCTGATTCGTCTTGTTCTCGTCCCGGAACAACATTTCTGCCAAATACATATTTGTTCCGTACAAGCAAGAAATTGGACCAATTTATGATAGTCGTTGTTTACCGCGAACATGGACCACTCGCTGGTTTGTTTTGCTCAGAGGAAGGACTTCTATATAGTAATATTCACGTCACAATGGCGCTGTTGGTAAACTACTGGATATAAAAAGGTACAAAAATCTCTTTAACGTTAATATTTAGTCTACATGCAAACTATAATTTCTAATTATATTAGATGGTTTTCTGTGATATGGTCTGTATATGTATGTAACTTAAAATTTCTTACACAAGTATTATTAGTCGTGATCTATCTTATTTCCCAACCGCCGCATACGAATGCAATGGGGAAATCACTCGCGGCCTCAAACGTCTTGGTTAAATTAAGAATTCTGCTCGACGAGCTTTTCCTTTGAAGGCACTCGAGTGTTAGAGTCGAAGTTTACAATGGACCTCGCAGACCGGACTGAAAGTTACAAACATTTCTAAATTAATTAATTGATAATTGTTTATTTGATAACATATAAAATGAAGCAAAATTATTTATAAATGCATCTTTACGTTTCTTTTGATTTAGTTAACTTAGGATCTTGATTATTTCGTTTCCTATTAGTTTCATTCGATTTTGAAATAAATAACCTTGACAGACCGACAACAGAGTGATCCTATTATGATTCCCTTTTTTGCCTAAAACGAAACTCCAAAAAAAAAATATTAATTTCATCTAAAACTATCCTACTGACATCTAAGAATTCTTAAATTGTAATAAAATGACAATAGCAAAGGGAGGAAATTATATGTTGAAATAAAATTCCAAATATTTAAGATTCAGGTAAAAATACAAGAGCGTAACGCCGTATCGGCTTTAATGTCTCCCTAGAGGCCATCGAGGAGGAAATTTTATTGACTTGTAATATATACGTAGTACATCCAGGAGAATAAATTACAGCGAATACAAGTTAAACCTATAGAGAATCGTAAAAAGTACGCAGCGGAATATTTATTGCAAGAGCTGTCAAATAAATTAATAAAGTTTGTATTCACAATTTATACTAATGTTGTCACAGCCATGTTTACAAGCAAAGCGTATGTAATGCTAAAAAATAATATTCTACTTTTATTTGTTGTTAGTTGCATAGAAAATCAGTGAATTCGCCCGCAAACTTAAGTTTGCCTGTAACGAATAAAAGTAAAATATATGGTAAAACAGTGAGTGGTTACTAGAAAAAGGAAGGCTCTGTTTGATACTAGAGTAAAGTCATGTAAAAGTAAGGGAGAAAAGTTGATTATTTTCTTTTGTATTCTAAAATAAATTCTAAAATAAAACGCACGAAACTGTAACATTTTTAACACACCTACTTGGTACCTATATATTGTTAAGCTGACCAATTAAATATTTAAAAAATATTATAGAGGCCGTCGTTTTGCAGGGACATAAGCGTGTACCACGGTAGACTAGGTACTCGTGTAGACTGTACCACGGTACTTGTGGATTCAAGTCTCACTCGGAGGAATAAATTGTTGATTAATAATATTTCCATTTCTTCGCTCTGGTACCAGGGCAAAAAGCGCGGCGGTGAGTTCCACCACACAGTTTTCGCCAAAACACAATGCCTAAGCACTAGGCTTCTTATACTTCCCTGCTTTACCCTGCTATATGCGGGATACCACGTGGAGCTGAAAATATATATTGATAAGATGCAACAAAAAAGTATCTCTGTTTACAAAAGAGAATATAAATGACATTTTTGAATGAAAGAACGAGTGTAGCTTGATGAAGCAACTACTTACCCCAACAGGAAGTCAGCACAACGTATACATTATTTAATTAAGTTTACCTTTAAAACTTTCCCCCATTTCAGAGAATTTACTGAATAAATAACAAACAATGTCATTAGCTTTAAAAGTAGAGCTTAATAAGTAAAAAAAATACTGCAACTTCCTATCTGCCTTTAAATGTTTTAACTCTTAGAAGTTTCTAATCCACTAACCGCTTACTTAGGGTTAATTAATGTCATTTAATGTCAGTTTTATCGATACCGGTGGATCCCATATAACCTTAAGTATCTTAAGTATTTTAGTGGGTCGCAGTACACTCAGTCTCACACTTCACTATATTTTTTTTATTCCAAAAACAAAAATAGGAACACGTTTATAATCTTGTATTGCGTGCAATTTAAATTTTTAATATTAATTTCTCATTTTAAAAATTCAAATAAAAAACATAAATTATTAATTGCAAACTGAAGCGTATCCATCTCAGTTATAATATAAATAACAACAATCCTCATTATTACTTTTTCATATAATTAAAATGTTTCTTTTTTTTAATTCCATTGACTTTTTAATTCAATTTAAATAAAAATAATGTCATTATCTATATTTATCTTCTCGTATATATATATGAAAGGAGATGTTCTCTCTGACTGAGCTGACGCACGCACAGCCGTAATTGCCGATATTAGAAACGTAAAATTTGAACAGCTGATATTTATTTTCGTAATCTGTAGACCAAGTGCGAACAACTATCGAAAAAGTTTTCGTATCGTCATCGAGACCAATTTGTAAAGGAATTGAACAACATAAAATACAAATTGCTGGACACCCTACTAAGAAGGGATTTTGAAAAATGTTAACCCTGAAGAGATGAAATAACATAATAATAACACGTGTTTTACAATTTATTAGAATTTACCCCCTAAGGTGAAAATAATATTTAATAAATTAAATAAATATAAATATATTTAATAAATATTCGTAGGATTCATGCGGGCGAAGCCGCCTGAATCTGCTAGTTATAATCATATAAAACACAAACACTTTTTATGTAGAATTATATTTATCTCCCGTAAAGTATAAAATGTAACACATTATTTCCGGTGAGCTTCGCCATACTGAGATACATTTAAACTTTTTCCCACTCTAAAAAGCCTCTTAAAAATTTTAGAAGTTCTTGTACGAGTGTCATTAAATATGAACATTCGGATGAGTTTATTGGACGTTTTACTTCACTGTTCAATATCGGTTCGTTATACAAGTAAAAATATAATGTGTTTCAGTGTTGTAACATTTTTTTTTTTCGAACGTGGTATTAATGCTGTTAGCCTTATTGGCCTCTACAGCGACACCGGTTGGGTAGGGAAGAGGGTACTCTTTCCCTGAGAAATATACAGGCACTGGATGGCTGCCTGTGAAAAGTAAAGTCAAAAGCTACAGGGGCGCCCCCTGGCGGAGCTCGGACCTCGGCCTTTGGCCTTTGATCGGACTGGGTTGTAACATAAGAAAAATAATTCTATAAGTATCATAAAAATGTAACTTTTTCGTAATTTCACTTAAGTATGCCTTTCCCAGCCTTACCTAGTTCCAATTTCCCACGAAATCCATTTCCCCTATTAAGGTTAAGAGCTCTTTGAAATTCATAGCGTTCTAAGCAAACATCAAATTATTAATAGCACTCAAGGCTCATTGCCGTGTGGAGTAACTTGCTCAAGATAAGGCACACGCCCAGCTCGTTGCTGAATATCAGCGATCGTGGTAGCTTTGTCTTTCTTTTTTGACAAAACTTGTAAGATCTTATCACGGTGTTTGCTGACCTGCGAAATGATGAAGATAGCTAATCTCTCTTTCTTCCACCACGCGCGGTATTATTATCTCAGTGTAATATACTTTTAGTTTTCAACATGATCAATTATAATTTTATTTTTTAAATTAAAATAGGACACCAACGATTTAAAATCCTTAACACACTGCCTATCCTGCTGTTCGATAAAACGCACGATCTTGAAAGAAAGAACTTTGAATATTATTAGTTATTGCAAACTTAAATATAAATATGATGCGACATTTTACAGCAATACCAAGTTTTGCTTCTATATCGGTATCTAGTAAAGTGACTCTATTAAAACTTATTTTTAATAAACTATTAATTTATTTATACAAATTAAAATTAAAAAATTAAAAATCCAATACATGAAAAAAATAATTTTAATATATGAATGAGCTCATAACTTACAAAAAGCAGAAAGTCTTACTCAATATTTTTCTTTCAATATACGTTAATATACATATAAATAATTCTGTTATTTCAAATATTATCTCTCTTAGTTAATTTGTCTGGTCTAAATTCTAAGTAGAGTACAAAAACTTATGGTGACTAAATAAAACACTATGATATAATTACATCGTCAGGTTCACGCAGTTATTCACACTTGGCTACTTCGGCAGAAGAAATGTAAAAGAAATTTTATGGCTTCTCATAAAATCAACGCAACTTAAACGAACTCGTAAAATATATTATCATAATTAATATCTAACGGAGTAGCTTAAGAGAATGGAGCTCTAAATGTTACGTTATCGGAATACCTCGTTCGCCTTGTTCTCTTTTATCAATCTATTCATGCCCTCCAAGGAGATGAGGAACCTCATGCTTTTTACTTGACCTCGCCCAGTCACATCGATGCTATATTCTAGAAGGTCAACTACTGTCTCTCTTTCTACTTACTCTTGCCATTCTTATATAACTCATTCTCTCAACATTCCCAAACCAACTGAATGCATTCTTCTTTTTCTCACACTTAACATCCTCGCTCAATCTGCCATTCTATATATCACCTATTTACTTATTTGTCAAGACATACTGAGTCCATATATGTAGGATATATGGGCTCAGTATGTCTTGACGACATCTTTTTCTACAATATTCATCTTTCTTTCATTCTTATTCGGTAATACTCACACTGGCGTAGAGAAATAAATTATAAAAAAAATACTTATATCCAGAAGATTCAATTACGATTACCTTATTAGACATTCCTTAGGAAATAATTGCCTTTGCATTTTCAATAATCAATAGTTATCCGCTAATTTTCAAATTTAAATTACCATACGATGATATGGTAAGCATTAAGCAATACTCGGGCATACAAGTGTTCTCTGTTCACTATAATTTGGATATGTTGGTATTACCGTTTGTATGTACACTTGGCAACTTGGCAGTGAAAGACAACTATGGGTATTCTATAAGAAACTATTTTATCCGTATTAATCGCGTATTTACTTAGTTACAATTATAAATTATACATTTATTGGAAACCGGATGTTTCGAACACTTTGCAGTAGTCCGTGGTCACGGGTTGACAGTTATAGGTATATCAATTATAGGGTTTTATAACATTATACTTATGTTAATGACTGCAGGACTGAGTGATAAGTGCACAACTTCAACGCCGCAGTTTGTCTTAGTAAAGAATTAATAGTTTCATTAGAAACTTAAAACTTTTTCACTTCCCCAAATGCGGATGAAACCCGTAATTGTCGTGTATACAGTCAGACACTGTGCCACTGCACCACTATGACCTTAAACGTTTGTCCGATGTGTTTTATTTATTAACTTCATGCTGTACCCCGCATATAGCAGGATAGGCAAAAGGAATCTGGATACCCAGTGTTAAGACTTCCGCAGAATTCTAGAAGCATTGCATGTTGAGAGGCAGAACTCAAAGTCGCGCTTTGCCTCGTAACCAGAGCGAGGATGCCAATATCAAATATTAAATTTCTTGGAGTACAAATCCAATCCCACAATCAGTTTTAAGTTGCACGATGGTGCCCCTGCAACAAGACTCGCCTCACACTGGTAATCACTAAACAAAATACAATAGTTATTGAAAATAATATAAGCGTAAACGAAACCTTATGCAGTAACTAGTTCAAAAATAATACCGAGTTTTATATAAACTGTCAGTTGTCATAGCGGTTGTGCTGTGTCTTACAGTGTTTGTGAAATCATCTTTCTTCGTGTGTAGTTAGGTAGAAAGGTTAGTTATACATACATATATTGTGCACTAGCGTAACTTCACGCTTTATCCCTAGCGGGGTCTCTAAATACATGCGCTTCGGGAGGTCCTCATGCTTTCCTCAATATCTTTGACACTGTGTTTTCGAAGGTCAACCGAGGTCTCCCTCTACCTCTCTTCCCTATCACTTTTCCATCATAAATCTTTTTTGCCATTCTTTCATCACTCATTCCCTCGAAGTGCCCAAACCAGCTGAGCACGTTTTTCTTCATTCTCACTGTGACATCCTCGCTAGTACCTGCCATTCTGTGTACCACTTCACTACGGATTCGATTCGGTAAGCTGACTCCGCATATTCTACAAAGAGATCGTATCTCCACAGCATTCATCTTTCTTTCATTCTTCTTCTGTAACACCCACGTTTCGCTGCCGTAAAACAACGTCGGTACCAACACTGCATTAAGTACGGCCAAACGCGCAACTGTGCTGAAGTTTTGCCGTCTCATCAATGCAGCTAAGGCCACGTTAACCCTGTTACCAGCAGCAATATGCCTTTCCGCATCCATCTCGTATCTTCCATCTCTACTGAACATATTTCCCAAGTATACCACCTCATTCACTTGTTCCAATATCTTACCAATCACACTGACATTGCATTCCGTCCTCTCTTCATTTCTCTCAAATACCAAACCTTTGTCCTACTCGCATTCAGACTTAGACCATTGTTTTCACACCCTTCTTTCAGATTGGTGACCAATGCCTGCAACTCGCATTCTGATGATTCAATGAGTCACTGCATCATCTGCGTACAGCAGATAATTCACATTCAAGTAACTTACTTTCACTCCCATATTACTTTGTTTCACTCAATCTTCAATTTACTAATCTGTAAATTAATTAATTAAGGCCATCGTGGCGCAGCGGCACAAGGGTGTGACTGCAACACGACGGTTGTGAGTTCGATCCCAGTCGAGAAAGTGAAATATTTATTAACGTTTATATTTTCATTTCTTTGCTCTGGTGTCGAGGCAGAGCGCGGCTCTAATTTCTGCCACTCAACACGCAATGCCTCGAGAATTCAGCAGAAAGTGGGGAACAGAGTTTACTACCCTGCTGTGTGCGGGATACAGCGTGAAGCTTATTTTTTTACTAACACAAATTCTTTTTCTTATAATAATATCATTTTTAAAAGAACAAATCATATTGAAAAGTAAAATTTGTAAAAAAGCTGTTATTTAAAACAGTTATTTATGGCAATTTTATTGAACAACATTCGTTAAAATGATATTACTTTTTATTTATAAACCTATGAAAATTAAACGAACACTAAACGAAGGATGAAGAGAAGCTTACCAGAATACAATAGGGAAAATTGCAATAAAATCGGTTAGGTTTCTGAGATTAGCGTGAACAAACGCACAGACAAACAGACAAAAAATATTTTAAGACTTTATTTTTGGTTCTATTACGTCATTAAATGCCACCATTAACATTTTTTCTCATAAATTTTCCATATACAAACACGGATCCGTTACGATTTTATTATAAGTATCTATATAGATGTAGCTAAGTCACAAAATTCGATAACACTCCAAATACCTTTGCATATGCAAATGTTTCTTTTGATATGGAAATGCATTAAATATGGTAATCTAATAATATTTTTTAAAGTTAAAATTCTATAAACCTACTCACTTTCATATACTTACTTTTATTTCGAGTAAACTGGTTTTCAACTTTCAACTGTTCAACTAAATTCAGTTGTTAGTTTTCATATTTAATATTAAGAAAAACCGACTTCTAACATCGAACTAAAAAGTAACAAAATAATTTTACAAAGGTTTTATGATTTTGAAGTAAAACAAACTGACTTAGTAATTTGATATTGCAGTAAGGTAGTTGTAGTTGTAGCTTGACACCGACTTCAAAATCATAAAATCTTTGTAAAATTATTTTGTTACTTTTTAGTTCGTTGTTAGAAGTCGGTTTTTCTTTTTGTTAAAAATTAATTTATTTTACGATTTTAAGTTATGAGTAGACCATAAAAGGATGCTTCTTAAATAAGTGGTGGTGGTGGTAGTGGTAGTCAACGAGTGGTAGTGGTTGTCCTATGTAAAATTTCACTTAATTAGGTGCAAGCACATCATGCAAACTAACTTTGTGGTATATTGAGAAGTAATAAGAATTCTTATAACTTGATCAATTTCGACCGGATCCCATAATCGGAACCTCACCAAACTTTTACCAAACTATCCTTGAAGTATATCCTTTAAAATAAAAAAAGAATCATTGAAATCCGTTGAAGTTGAACTTGAAGTCGTAACAATATTACAGTATAATAAATTTTTTACCAAAAAAATAAACAAACTTTATCAATTTTAACCAGATCCTATTATCGGAACCTTACCAAACTTTCACCATACTATCTTTGAAGTGGATCCTTTCAAATAAAAAAAGAATTATTGAAATCAGTTGAAGTTAAACAATATTACAGTATAATAAAAATTGTACCATAAAAAAACAAACTTTATCAATTTTGACCGGATCCCACAATCGGAACCTTACAAAATTTTCACCAGACAATTGTTGAAGTGTACCCTTTCAAAAAAAAAAAATATCGAATTCGGTTGACGCCACATTGAGTTATTCGCCCATTTGTCGCGTACATACCGAATGCAAATATAAGACTTATGTGATTTTCTCATAGATACCATTGTCAAAAAAAAATTAAAAAATGGGACCAAATGGGAAGCACTGCCTTTCAAATAAAAAAAAATCATCCAAATCGGTCCACCCAGTCAAAAGTTCTGAGGTAACAAACATAAAATACAAAAAATAAAAAATATACAGGCGAATTGATAACCTCCTTTTCTTACAGAAGTTGGTTAAAAAATAACACGAACTGAGGCCAAAGTATATTTTAATAACTATTGTTTTGATAGATAAAGAGTCAAGTTATTATTTGTATTTATGATTCA
>DWGR01000237.1:0-26963 GCA_018247715.1 Heliconius burneyi
CAGCAGTGTTTCCAGGTCGATATGATATGGGTACCTTCAAAAAGCGCGTCTACCTCCACCTTAAAGGCCGGCAACGCACCTGTAACTCCTCTGGTGTTGCACGAGGTCGTGGGCGGCGGTGATCACTCTAGGTGACCCGAACGCTCGTTTGCCTTGTCCTTTTACCATAAAAAAAAAAAAAAAAAAAAGAAACTCTATTTCACTTTAATATAGTTTCTGAAGGCTTGCTCAATTGGCGCGTCGCGTTTTGTTTCCTTATATCTCCGTAAGTAACGCGTAAAAAGTCATTGTATGTAATGTATAACGAAATGTATGTGTAACGAAAATCAAACCGTCATAAAGCATGGAAAATCTTGGCTGAGTTAAAATATATATTAAGATATTTTTTAACTGTATGCTATATACAGCAAACAGCAGCGTAGGCGGAGAAAACGAATTCTACAGGCATTGCGAGTCGAGTGGCGGAACTCAATGCCACGCTTCTCAGCGGACCACAGCAAATAAATGAAAATATTAAAAATTAACTTCCTCGAGTGGAAATTGAATCCACGAGCTGTCGCGTTTACAGCCACACCTTGCGCTCCTGCGCCACGACTGGCCTGTTTTTTTAATATTCTATAAATATTATCTTCAAATTATAAATTCTCAGTGTACTCACATATTTATTTTGATATCAACGATCAACATCCCGGAATCTATTGAAGTTCTGATATAAAAGTACTTCGTGTATTAAACCAGATATAACACAATAATCTCATCAATTTTCATACAAATCCTTTTGTGTGAACATTTTGTAGCATTATGTTATTAGTTAACTATTCATATTACAATTATACTTTAACTAGCTTTCTACATGCGATTTTGCTCGAGTTGTCAAATGGAAATCTAAAGTACGACACATGACACATTTGACAAAAACGTCATTTTCAGTTTACACAAAGTAGGGTACGTAGAAGGAAATTAGTGTTAAAACATTCTGTTCCCTATGCATTACATATTATTTGCGACGAGTAGCGGAACTCAACATCGTGCTTTGCCTTATTATTAGAGCGAGGAAATAATACGTATAAATTGATTCCCCGAGTGTAAATTAAATTCACAAGCGTCGTGACAAGACGATATGCTACTACACCTAGGGCTACATCTAAATTTCGATACCGTTTATATAATAGTATTACTAAATTGTTTCACTCTGCTAACAATTACGAAATCAAATTAGACACGTGTCAAAGGTGTGATGAAGTTAATTAAAGGTCCTGCGGCCGACGCTGTCATTATTAATTATATTTTAGTTCAAACGATTTGCTTTGATAAAACCACTCTGGGCTGCCCTTTTAGCCTCTCTTGTATTAGCCAAATTAGATATCCACTGGTTTTTGTATACAGTTTAGTATAAATAAGCTTTTAAAAGCTAATTTAGTTAAGAGTTGGTCAATACCTTTTATCTAAGTTTCCTTTGTTTTCGGTAATTAGTGGAATGTGTATAGATTTAATCAATAGATTATTCTTACACAATGGTATTTTATATGATTAGAGTCTGTTTTTTTTAAATCGGCCTCAAGTCTGAGACCGAGCTGTTGTGTATAATGTATGCTTTCCTTAGCAGTCAATTTCCAATGTCATATAATGGAAGTTCATGGAAAAGTAGGAATTAATGATTATTCCTGAAAGTTTTATAAGACATACGGTTTTAGAAGATAATTTTTTTTACGGAAAAATGACAACAAACGAGCGTTCGGATCACCTGATGGTAAGTGATCACCGCCGCCCACGAACCCGTGCAACGCCAGAGGAGCTACACTATATTTCAAATGTTTATATTTTATCTAAACTTCTTGCCAGTTTTTTTTACAAAATGATTTCACATGAACGATATTTCAATTTTAAAAATGAATTCAACATTTTTACGCATCACCAATGCGGTATCTTAAAAGGTAATTTCTTTTGCCACCTCCATACTTCCTTGTTCGTAATTGATTTAGCTTTGATGCCACTGAACTAGAAAGTGGCTTACTTTTAAGGTTTGAATCAAGAATTTTTTTATATATTTAATACCTTTTTTAGATATTATTTATGCCAATACTATTGCTAATTGGAAACCAATGTTTGAATTGTGAAATGATGGATTATTATCGATAGATTAGATCTAAATTCTGGAGAATAATTAACCAGTTCCGCATATAAGAGGGTAGGTAAAATGTACGTATGTGTATATGCAAGACATTCTGTTTTTAGATTTTTTCTTGAAAATGTACATTATTTTAATCTATATAAATTATTTTTATGTAAATGCGATTTTTTAACATAATATCCCGATTTTATCAATAACTAGGAATACAGCTTCTAGCCCTTTTTTTAACTTTCCCGTTGAGTCCCACGCATACCTTCGTATTATTAATTCATCAGAAAGTAGAGAGCGGAGTGTCTTACCACTAGGTTTCCTCTACCTTGTTCACTATAAGCGGAATACAGCTTGAACCTTAATAAAAATACACACAGTAGGGTAGGCAGAGGGACTCCGTTACCCACTTTCTGCCGAATGCTGGGGGTATTGTGTGTTGAGTGACTGAACTCAATACCGCGTTTTCTCGATATCAGAGCGAGAAAATGGAAATATAAATTGAAATAAATATTTCATCTCCTCGAATGGGGATCGAACCCACAACCAGTCGGTTTTACCGTCACACTTTGGGCTTCTGCGCTACGAAACAATAAAAAAATTAAAAATAATTACTTTTTGCAATTATTGAAAATATTTTATAAAGATACCATCATAAAATGCAGCCATATCCAGTAACATTGACGTTTTGTACCAGTTTTTAATAAACAAACATTACGAGGCCGTTACTCACAGAGATGTATGCGGCATTCGTCGCTGAAATGTCTAATTAAAATCCTTACCAAAATATATATGTCTAACTAATTCAAAAGCAACACTTTGCATAATGTGTAAACACTCTTTGAGAAATCCGTGAGTGGCCCTCGTTTCATCAAAATGTTTGTTTTGGAAGTAGTATTGATGATTTCATAGCGCAGTGGCTCATCATTTGACTAAACACAACAGTTGTGGGTTCGATTTTATTCGGGGAAAAGGTTTATTTTATTTTCCGCACGGCGTAAGACACAGATCCACCACTCAACACGTTATGTCTTGAAAATAAGAGACATTGCGTATTGTATGCAGGAGTTAAAGTAGGCAAACAAATATAATTTTAATAGAATCATTTCCTCGAGAGTGGACCGAACCTATAACCGTGGCATTCACTTTCAGACGGTATGTCACTGCGCCACAACGGTGTTCTTCTTATTTCAATAGATAGTAAAAAACTAAATTGACATTTAAAAAGTTTTTCTTTGAAATTGCCAAACTACGATACGAAAGTAACGAAAGTAGTAGAAGATAACTATTGTGTTGAAAGTAAGTACTTTAAGTTTTAAATATATATTATAAGAAGTACATTGTCACGATGCATCCGGGACAGACAGTCAACGGTCTCCTAACGGCTGTGATGTTAGCTTTAGAACTTGCCATTTTGTATGCAGATTTTCTATTTTTATATTCTTTTTGTTGATTTTGTGTTCAATGTTATTGGGGGATGTTTTTGTTTCTTATCACATTTTGGAAGATACAATGTAGAGTTGTACTAAGTGTAAATAGAATTTGTGGAAATTAGAGTGGGAACAGAATGTCCTAACACTAGGTACCCTCTGCCTACCATTTGCGGGATGTAGTGTTTGTATCTATTTAATAGATATATAGAGTATCCGAATCAGATAGCGTTGTCTGTCATTTCAAAGTGACGTCCGTCACTGAAAAGCGTATAAAAGATCGCACGGACGATGGCGCACCCAGTCTTGGCACTGCCGTGGCTCGGAGCACTACTCGTGCCCGACCATTGATTAACCTCGACCATTAGGATAGTGATCCCAATGTTCTTTAAATGTGTGTAGTGTCTGTGGACGTATACACTACACGGGATAAAGCGTGAAACTACAAAAGTATGAACGTTTATCAATGAGGAATATACAGTATGGCAACATTCAATATGTATTTCTAATTACAGCAGATTTTTGACACTATACTTGGGTGAACCCTAAAAAAGGGACTGAGTAAAGTCACTACGCCAATTTCTCTTGACTTATTTCGTACAGCAGGATAAAAAGGTAGTAAGAGGCCTAGCCTTTCCGCCAGCAATTTCAGTTTCATCTTACTTTAAATACTATTATTTTCAGCTTTTTGTGGCCAACAACTGTGCCATATAAGCTTTTACCATACATGGCTGCTCTAAGAGAAATATACTAAGATACGATCTATATATACTAAGCTCGCTATATCTATTTACATTTTATCACCAATAGATACATACAAAATGGACTTTTGAACATCAGACCTGGGAGTATTGAACTCGGTATTCATATAATTTTTCCACTAAAAATGTTTTTTGCACTTTTCTTTATAGCAGTAATAATATGGTAACAAAATAAGAGGATATTTTAGGGTGACATAAAAATCGAATAAGCTTTGCTTATTCAGGTTTTAAAAAATAATGATTATTTATTAATAATATTCTCATTTCGTCGTCAAATAAAATAATTCATTTTTCATAATCAGCGCAGCGCCTCCAGAATTCGGTGGAAACTGGGGAAAACAAATATTTAAATGAGAAAAGTCTGTTAACACCAGTTTCCCTCTACCTACAATGGATAAAATGTGAGGTTAAATGAAAAACAGATTTTGTTTATAAAAGATTTCAACCTATGTATAAACAATGACAAAATTGTGACCTAATTTTAATTTAAACAGTCAGTTAAGAGCGGCGTTACATAAATTACTTTCAAGTTTCACATTACGTTTAATTAACGGAGTTATACTTTTCATAATTTCAGAAAATGGCCTCCGAGAGTATCGTATTTTGTTCGGACCCAGTCGAGCTTATTTTAATAGCTTGATAAGGTTTCAATTTTTGTTTAAATTGAATTTAATTTTATAATACCGTATGGTACAGTGGTTATTATTTATTTTTATTTGATATGTTTATAGGTTACAATTCACCTAGATCATATGAAAGAATTTTAACAATCAGGGTAAGACCGGAAATTAATGCCTTCACATTTATCCGGTGTAAGAGTTTTCTATTTTCGCCCCCGCCTCGGCCGCAAACCTTATTGATCCCAATGCTGCTATAATTTAACTTGCAATGTGGACTTTTGTCCTCGTCTTATGAGATTATAACATGATTATACTTTGTATTGGATGATCAATTCTGTGTTTTGTTTTGAGTTCGTGTATTGTTTTTGTTTTTATTTATAGGGAAAAAAATAGAACAAACGCAAAACTCCAGGCAAAGCGCTGAGAGAGTTCAGTTCACCACCACTCAACACGATATGCATTTAGAAATCGGCGGAACACAGGGAACGAAATTATTTTAGTAGAAATGGAGTGTATTAACACTAGCCTGCTACCTTGCCATGGGCGGGATACAGCGTGAAGTTAAAAATAAATAAATAAAATGATAATTAATTTTCTTTTTAATTTTGCAAACGTATGTGTGGCTTTGAGCTAAAAATACATAATAAGAATACACACATTCTCCTTACTTAGTAAAATTTGTATAAGAATTATAGTTTCAATTTTTCTTTTATTATAGTAAATCAGTGCTTAAGTTGACATCGTGATAAATGGTATTATTATACATATATAGTGTTATAATTAAAAATCAAGCTGTTTCTGTAGAGCACGGAAGAAGTCTACTCCGCTCGCCACTTCTGAGAGACACGGCTTATTTAGTGATGTAATTCAAATCTTTGTCTATCAAGTAGGGACTGAACCCATGATCGAAATCATTATTAAAAATGGAAATATTATTGTATTTTTGTTTACTATAATATATTTTTTATAAAATTATTGTAGTTTTACCACATAGGAGCAAATTTTCTTTAAATTTGATAGATGGATTTTTTAATAAGCCAGATGCTGCAAAATCTATTCTCTATAACTATAATGTATTCTATTATCTATCTATTCTATTATCTACGTAATCTATTCTCTGTATCTATAATGCTATAAATCTAAGTCCGATCCATCAACTATGTACGTGTTAGTTTTCAGTGGGTAACAGATATATAATAATAAAAATATCTGCTTTATATATTAAAATTACTAATTATATAATAAGAGGCCGAGGTGGTGCGGCACACAAGCGTGCGACGGCACGCGACCGGTTGTGGATTTGATTATCACTCAGAGGAATAAATTATTATTTATTCATATTTTTATTTATTTATTCGTTGTGGCACCAAGGCCCGACGTTCAGCTCCGCCATTTACCATGCAATGTTCCAGAATTTTGCGAAAAATGGGTAGTTTCACATTACCCTGCTATGTGCTCGAAGCAGCGTCAAACTTTACTTAAGAATAAATATTAAATTATTTTAATACAGTTACTAAAACTCAAACTACTAAACGTTTCTGATTTTATTTATTTTGAGATATTCGAAAATAAACTACAGGTTACTGGTTAGGTACCAAAACTCTCTCAACAGCTCTAACACACCAAAAGTTTATTTAAACTATCTGTTGACATCGCCTACATATGTTTTCACAGGAGTGCCCTTGAACTAATTGTGTCCTGGAGACATTTCCAAGTTCTAAGAGAGCTCCGGATCTAAAGTGTACATAGGACTGCTATGGAGTGGTCCTGCTTGTGTTTTCGTAGTTGTCAGCTCACATCTTAAATGTACTGAATTTATTGAGGTTTTAAAAGATGATGGAGGTTTTATTTGGTCAGGATGGGATTGGTGATGTATACACTGATTGTGGATTAAAATTAAATGCTGTATTTTTTTAGCTTTACGCTGTATCCTGGAAGAGGGAACATGAGGACCTACTATTATAACACACTCCGTTTGAATTAAGACACAAAATCGACTTTGCTGTCACGCGTTTGTACCCTTGGTCCACTACTGGCCGCTTAATGCTATATTAGTAATGACATTTAGATCAACTAAAAAAAAATAATCTCATTGACTATATGAGGGCGTCGTGTCGCAATGGTACTATGTCTGACTATAAAACCGATGATTATGGATAAAATCCCCATTTTTTAAGGGAATAATTATTCGTACGACAGATGACAATTTTATTGTTATCTTCACGCCATATCCCGCAAATAGCAGGATACGCAGTGGGAGCCTGGGAACCTTGTAAGACACTACGTTGCTATTAAGACACATTCCGTTTCTAAAGGTTTTGCGGAAAGACGTTACAAAATTTAAATAGAAAAAAAGAAGTGTCTTAACATTTCTCTGTCCATCTTATGGGACAAAGCGTGTAACAAAAAGAGATTTGAATCTAAAACTACCATATACCTAACTCATTTTAACTGGCTCACGACGCCCTTAAACCTTCCATTTCCTTCGTACTTGGGTAAGACGAAAAATATTACTGACTAATATTCTATTGAGGAAAAGAAATATATAAAGTGGGCGACACTGAGGCACCGTAGTAAAAGTTGATGTGAACAACCGTTATGCCTCAGCCTTTATGTCATCTGTTAAAAATATTAAGACATATAAAAAAATATGCAAGTAGCCTTCACTCTAGTATTACGCTTCGAATAAAGCATTCGAGTTATTTCACTGGCTGTCGCCTGCAGCTTTGTTTCCGTGGTTAAGGGGGAATGGCTCCCTTGTTGCCCTAAAAACAAGGCATTTTTTATGTTTTTTTTTCTCAGACAGTAAGGATTAATAGTATAACAACAATATATCATTTGATTAAGCAACTCTTGTAGATTATGAAAAAAAATTTTAATTGACATTTTTTTACAAAATGGCGGCTCTACAGTTTTTACTGCACAGCACTATTTTCAAAAGGTCGTTTGCGGGGACCAGCAGAAGTCACCATCAACTCCACCTGGAACAAAAAAAAATTTGCTAGTGCAAGGCACACGATTACATTGATAAGCATTTTTTTCGCAAAATGGCGACTGTTTGAACGAAAAAGTCGATTTTTGACGAAAAAAAAACAACCTACATTATTAATAACTTTTTTTCTAATTAACCAATCGCAAAAGTCGTGTGCCTTGCACTAGATAATTTAGTCAAGTATAGATAATGTAGTTAAAATTTTAAGTCAATCGGATGTAAACTCGTTGAGTTCTGCTGGCCCCCGATTTTGAAAACATAGTTTCGAGATAAACGCGTTTAAAGTTTCAAAATGCTATGAATCTTAAGTAGCATAAAAAATAGTCCATAATAATTTTTTTACCATTAGTCTGCTATCCCTGCACCATATAACTGACCTTCCAAGGCCTTATTTTGTGCTTCTTCTTGTTTTTTTGGCCGATGTATTGGCGCGCCGAGCCTCTTTTGCGAAATCGGATATTCTGCGCTCAGCTGCTGTTACTCGATTGGAGTCCGTTTCCGAGCAAAAATTGTACATATGGGGTCCAACAACTAAGCCAAGAGCGTCGTACATTGCAAATAAACCAGATAATCCGTCATTGTAGGTGATTACGGCTTCGTCAGTTGTGATGTCTAGGGTAGTCTTTGTGCCCGACACCGTCTTCGGAGCGATGGCCCATACGACTGAGTTGAATGATTCGTTGTTATTTTGCGCATATGCCCCCAAACAGCGTGACAGAAGATTATCTGAGCTAAGTTCTTCGTAGATCGGCTTAACTGCGTTGAAAACATCTTCATGCATTGGACTTTTATGCTCATACGTATCAAGAGTACCAAGCGCTTTGCTGCGCTGCCAGGTACACCATGACTCGAATCCTACGGGACACTTTTCATGCTGTGGATGTTCATCGGTCGAAATTTTGTGAAGCAATGTTGCCCTTATATCGTTACGCATGTCTTCAATTGAATTGGGGCTTCTCCTGATGGCAAGCCCATAAAAAATCGCCAACTCGTCTATTAGTTTGTCGGTCAACTTTCCTCGGCCGCCGAGTCCTTTCGAATTTTTTTTTAGATTGCGTAGGCGGGTTCCCATCTGCTTTTGGACGTGGCCGCACAATATATTTAAGTACTTACTGTTGTGCAATTGTTCGAAGCGCTTGAACATATCTACGATGGCCTCTACCTCCATTTTTCCGGCGGATCCCTCGTGATTGGCGTCGCAGTTTTTTTATGTACATTGTAGATTTCCTCTTACTCCACGGTATCTTCTTTCGTTTTCCAATATTCGCACACTTTGCAATACTTGGATTTGATGTTAACATCCAGTACTTTGCACTTGTGCCAACCATTCAAGGAAGCCAGGCCGAAAAGAGACGAAAAACCTCGCTTGCGCCACGATCCATCGCCGGAGACTGTTAAGCTGTCGTTTTCATCGTGTTCGATTGACAATTCCTTCTCTTTAACTGCCGCGTTTTTCATGGATAATGCCCGAACAGACGAGGAAGCAATGGCTATATTGGATAAGATGGTGTAATACGTTTTTTTAAAAACGGGCTTTGCCAAATCCATCATTCCACAGAATTTTTGTATGCCATTGATTCCTACTCCGATGATGCGCATCGCCAAAATGATACAGCAGTTTATTTCATAAGCACGATCGTTTATTAAAAAAAAAAAATAAGGGGGCCATTCCCCCTTAAGGTAGTATTCAGACTATAGTCACGGTCACGGCTCATTCCCTCCTCCTTAAGAAGTGGAATGGAAAATTCTGTTGTATTGTGCCCCGTAGCAATCTCGAAATATCCCTCCTCAGTGGTTGTCTACGCTCCCTAACCTATACGAGTATATGCCATTTTTTAATTTTCTAAAACCAGTAGGTTTGTATTTGCGTTGTCTGTCAGTTACTTGGTGGTTTAAGAGTTCTATATGGATACTAAAAATATTCTTGTGAAGCGTAGATTTTTATGTATCTTCGCATTTTTTCAGCTTTTTTTTGTAAAGTGATATATTTAGGGCGTTAGAATGGCATCGCCTCACTGACACCTAATTCACGAAAGCTTTTAAGTTGTCACCATGCTAATAATTTCCGACAGCTGAGTGTAGGCAAATTGACTTATCCATTTTGACAGACGATTCCAAATATAAATTTTGGATAAATATTATTAAGGCCGTCATGGCACAGAGGCCCAACGTGCGACTGTAAACGCGATGGTCGTGGGTTCGATTCTCACTCGGGAGGATGAAATATTTAAATGGAAAGGGGTCTACCCTGCTATTTATTAAATACAGTAATACTGATTTGTCATATAATTGTTTTGTTGAATTCACATACATACTCGTAAGTATGTATGTGTACACTCAGACTAATCCAATTACAAATTTCAATACAATCATCAAAATTCATGCTAACTATTCTTTTAATGCTGTATTTATTTTACTCTCTGTTCCGTAGATATACAATATATGATAAACAAACACAGAGTTGTTTTGTTTACGCATGAGCCTTTCATTCGGTAATGGTCGATAGAATATAAAAGGATTCATTTATAGATTGTATTTGGTAGTTGATATTATATTTGATTTTTTATTTATTTCAATTTAGATCTATTTTTTTAGCTGCATTGATCTCCGCCACTCAACACGCAATGCTTTCAGAATTCGGCGGAAAGTGGGGAACGGAGTGTCTTAACACTAGGTACAGTCTACCTACCCTGTTGAGTGCGGGATACAGCGTGTAGCTGATCTCTTCCTAAACCTCTAAAAAGTGCAATTCAATTGCTGGCACAATCACCAGACCAGGTCGACGGTTCCATATTAGTGTGTTGTCATCTAAGTTACGTATTACTGCCAAATTTTATAACAATACAGTTGTTAAACAGTATTAAAAAATAAAATTATATGTTTTATTTACATACACATAGCAGGACGAGGGAACCTGGGAACTTAGCGTCAAAACATTCTCCCACTTAGGATACTTCTGTTCCCCATTTTCCGCTAAAATTGTAATAACTGTCACATATAATCGAATATATGTAAAGAAAAATTCTAAAACCACTTTTAGTCAAAATAAATTAAAATCAAATTTTTAAAAATCCATTATGTAACACAACGTCCGGAGCGTTCGGTTTGAAAATGCCGATATTCATTTCCATCACAGTCAATCACCCATTTAGTGACCGGCTGGGATCAACGTTTTTGAACAAACGCGTTTCGCTGGCAACTAGGTCACTCAGTTCTATCGCTGTATCTACAAATGACAACGAAGAAAAAGTTTAAAATTGAACGTATGTGGGTAGGTTTAGTTTTACATTTTTCTCTCCTCCATACATCAACATCAGTGTTATGACATTCCGTTCACTATTCCGACCCTCTGCCTGCCCTCACCTGACCGCGTGAAGCTGAAAAAAGATAGCTTAGAAATCAACGGACAATTATAAGAAACATAGCTAACAAATACATATAGAACCTCCTTCCTAGGATAACATCAACTTTTACGCTGTATCCCACACACTGCAGGGCAAGCAGAAGGAATCCAGTGTAACACTCCGTTGCCCACTTTCTGCCGAATTCTGGAGGCATTCAGTGTCGAGTGGCAGAATTCAACGCCGCGCTTTGCCTGGACACTAGAGTAATGAAATAGAATTATAAACTTAAATAAATATTTAATATAATAAATATTACGTTTACAGTTACACTTTGTCCCTGCGCCACGACTGGCCTCAACACTCCACACCTGTTTTTACTTTCAAATTAATATATCGTCTCATTTTCAAGATATTATGTATTAAGTGTCGGAACTCAACGGCGCTATGTCTACAATGGTTGAGAAATAAACATTATTTGAATATACTGTCTTTGCTTATAATACCTGTTATTGTGCGTTATTCTTATAATATTTTACTCAAGACATTTATGAAAAGCTTATAGTGGAAAGCAAACAGAAATATGCAGTTTTATTTTGAAGAAATAAGCCTTGAAACGGAGCTCTCCCCTTTAGGATTTGTGGGCGCCGGGAAAATCTCTGCCGCAATACAACATTATTAAAATCATAATCTCACAACTTGGAACACTTTAAAAAATTAAAAGTTATATAAAAATTAAAATGAAACTCTTTTTACGGTATAGAAGTGAAGGCAAAAGGAATTAGGGTTTAGATACTCCGTTCACCACTTCCTGCACTATTTTTAAGATATTTATTCCTTTTGTCGGAGACAGGTAAAGAGTAAAAAATTTTTATACGATAGCATTGCCCTTTATTAATATTTTAATAATGGACAATGTCATCGTTCTTACAGTATGTAAGTGAAGATTGGAGTGTTCAAACACTAATCTGACTGATAAATATTTTTGTAGAATGAATGTAAAATAAAAAAAAATACGTAAAAACGTTTAAAACATATAATTAAACGGACAAACTTAATGACATAGGCGAAGTATCAGATGTCAATGTTCTTAAATATCCTAAATCTTTAAGTATCTAATTACAAGAGTTTGAAATGCCTTAGAGCTATATGCCTTAATCTTTTTATCGCTATCTTTATTAAAATAGGTCTTATAAATTAACTAAAGCCTTCTGATGATTTAAAGGTGGTGAAGTCTTTCCTTTATTGAAGCAAAGTTGCTTAATATTTGTTGCAGTGGACTTAATGACTTTTGTGGTCGTTTTACCACTTTATCTTACTTATATTTACGTGCGTGATACAGCGCGAAGACAAATGAAATAATATGGTAAGCTTCACGCTGAATGTCGCACACAGCAGGATAGTCTGAGAGAATCTAGTGTTATGACACTCCGTTCCCCACTTGCCGCTAAATTCTGGAGGAATTGCGTGTTGAGTGGCGGAATTCAACGCCGTGGTTTGCCTCGGCACCAGAGCAAAGAAATGAAAACATAAATTTAAATAAATATAATATGCCTTTATAAAATAAAGTAATATTTTTTTTAACTTCACGCTGTATCCTTCATATATCAAGTTAGGGAGAGGAAACTCGTTGAGTGTAAAGACATTCTGTTGTTTACGTACAATTTACCCAATTCGACGTGTGTGTGGTGTGACTTGTTACCATAGCGATGTAATAACTCATTTTACCAAATGGAAATCAAGCTCATAACTTATGCACTTACGGCCATTTGCGGCCTTGTTGTATTTACTTGATTTGCGAATAAAAATAAAGTTCATAAAACCCAGTTTTACTTTATTTACTGATTTTAACATAATTTCGGCGTCAGATTCTCTAGTGAATAACTTCACTGCAAATTCTTTTGCCAGAGAAACCTTGCATCCCATGCGACTGTTACAGGTTGCCAAATGCGATTGTCGTTTAAAGAATCATGCCGTACCTCGAGGAGTCTTACCTTCTTGCGTCTGAAGGCCGGGTTCTGTGGTCATTACTCATCTGGGTAAAAATTGCCTGATTCATCACGATTTCTATGCGGATAGACGCAGTGGTTACAATAGTTTTCTATGGCGACAGCCTCATTCGTTGTCTAGTTGTTTTCTTCACTCTGGTGTCATGGCAAAGAGCAGCGTTATGTTTCGGCACTCAATAGGTAATGCCTCCACAATTTTGCAGAAAGTGGGGAACGGAGTTCCCTCTGCCTAACCAGCTGTGTGCGGGATACAGCGTGAAGCTGATTTAATTTTTTTTCTAGTAACAAGGTTGCAGCGTTGAGTTCCGTCACTCAAGACACGATACCTCGGCAATTCCGCAGAAGGTGGAAACATGAACGACTGTCGTTCACGTTTCTTAACGCTACTTTACGTCTCCTTACCCCACTAGGCGTTATACAACGTAAAGCAAAAAAAAAAATTACATATTCATATATTTATTAGTTGCCTCTTCACTAAAAGACAAACTTTCACCTAATATTAAATACTAACAGCATAATAACACGCATTATTGGTTTAACTGTCGTTTAACTTTTGGTTAGTTGGCCGTACAAATTGGATACGCGTTAAATGTACGTGTCAAAGGGTAAATATGAAGAAATATTCAGGTACGGTACCCAGTTTCTGTGTCCAGCTAGTTTGATCGCTCGTGATGTTCGTTCGAGCTCAATTTGTAGGAAATATAAATATTCGTATCCACATAAATTATATTTTTCAGCCTCATGCTATATCGCTGTGCTTTATGTAGTTAATACAACGTCGAAATTATAACAATGTTCTCCTCCCAGTGGGAGTCCAACTTACAACCGTTGTATTAGCAGCCAGACACTTTAACATATATATACTTAATTTTTTTCTATTCTGCCACTTTATTAGTAATCTCAATGCATGTGAAATGATGAAGACTTCCTTAGTCCTTACCAAACTAATGATATCCGATTATATAAACACTTATAAAAAAAATTGCGAAGTGTCGTACTAACGAGTGCCAAGTAAGAAGCAAATCTTAAACTTCCTGCTCACAATTTAATGCACTGGACCAGAAGGTCAAATAATAATACTAAAATGTATATTGCAGAGAAAAATAATTCGAAAAATGTGTGCGGCGTAGAGGCGCCCTCATAAATAATAGTCCCACATTGTCGTTATATCACTTGCATTGTATGAATTACTGTGTTTTTTGGATTCTCTCCTCTACCCAAAGGTTGCCTGGAAGAGATCGCTCTTAGCGATAAGGCCGATATTGTACTGTTCTAAGTATTTGTCTTTCTATTGTACAATAAAGAGTATTTTATTTTACTAGTGAAGAATAATTACTAAAAAAAAGACATGTAGCTGGATTCCCTGTTGAAAATAAACATTATTTATTAATAGCTATTGAAAGGGTTGTATTTGCACGCACAAACATCAACAACGCGATCCAGCAAATTACACTTTAATTAATTATCTGTTACAACAAATTGGCGCAGAGCATACATTTCTCAAATTCCATTACCGTATTGACGTACTCGTATTGTGTGACAGCGCTGACCGCTTGTGAACTGTTTTAGTTACTAATGATTATTTAACATTGTCTATTCGAGCTCGTTAAACAAACAAATAAATAAAGAGAAATTGGTTTTGAATATTAATACATATTAATTTTTATATTTTCTTCGTTGTGGTGTCGGGGCGAACAGTTTGACTTCCACTACTCAACTAGCAAAGCCTCCAGAAGGCGTTAACTTCCGCCTCTCGATATGTAATATTTTGGAATTTGAAACTTCTTAACACTTAGCTGCTACGTTATGTTAATAGGTTGATTTTATTGATTAAGAAAAATCTTGAGCCACAAGTTGTCACAATAACCTTAGTATAATAAAGGAAACTATAAAAAATAACTATTTCTTTTACCTTCTTCAACAAAAAAGATAAAGAAACGTGCGACTAAATAAGAAAAGATGACATTGAATTAAATGTAAATCTCACAAGCCCGTGTAATCTCTCAGAGCTGTAGATGTTGTTATCAGCTCGGTGTCCATGTAAGGCTGATCTATTGAATAATTCACGAATATCCGTCCCACTGAACTGTATTCAAACGATTCCAAAGCCAACTCTAGTTGAAAGGAAATACAGGGAAAATGTAATTCCTGCATGTATGTATGTATGTACGTACATACTGTAGGAACAGTTTTATTGTTCGAATCAGTATTTCGAAATATAAGATTATATGTTGAAACAAAAATATGTATGGAAACATAAACATGAGAGACGGAAAAGCGAAGTAAAAAATCTTACGTGATATCTCTAAAGAAATATAATAATGTATAAAATAAGGCATAAGCTCTATTAATTTGGTACATTCATTTCGTACACAATGAGTGCTTAACATTTTTAAGTATGCAGGCAAACTTACATTTGTTAGCTTTACTCGCCGCGTGGTTAAGCTCTATAGGATACTTTCCGTTCAATTATTATATTTACCAGGAAGTGAGGATCTCACTCATATCCCACATATCCCACTACACACGCAATGTACCAAAAATGTTTCTATACAAAGTTTTCTTTGCATTAGCCTACTTTATGAGGGATAAAGCTTGAAACAAAAAAAAAATACTTTTAAATAGCCTTACTTGAAAAAGTCCCAACTATTTTATTGCATTAAACTAAAAATTATTGAATATTGATATTATCTTATTAAACATTGAAACTTTCAATATTTCTAAATATTTTAAAGTGAACAGTTAAGTCAACAGTTCTGCCAGTATCGACTGAATAAAGCGCGCTTCATTTTTTCTCCAATCGAAATATCGGTCGCAGGAACGGGGCGTCCTAATAAATGGCGCTCGGTCGGATCTGTTTGTACATTTGAGGCAAAAAATCAATGGAACGTGACGAGAATTTAAAGATATTGAAACGAGGTTCTCGTTTCAAACAAGATTTTAATATAGCTTATGGGACAGCTTCTGTCGAGTATGGTCGAATGAGCTTGAAGTACGGTTAGAGTGGAGCGATGTTAAAATAGTTTTGTAAATGCTATTATAAAATTATCTATGCTATATTACAAGTAATAGTGGATTCAAATTCCAGTTGAAGGAATGCTTATATATAATAGGTATTTGTTTTGGTCTAGTACAATAAAGTGTGACATACTTATGTAATCTAGCACGAACTGACCGAATAGAGTTGAAGGCACAAAGATCGATCAACATGAGAAATTGTTATAATCATCTTTATATCAGTCTTTCAACGGCCACTCTTGGGGCACGAACCGCAATGCGCTTGCACTTTTATATACTTGTTGACAACTTATTAAAATAAAAGAGGGTAGTAATTATTCATTAGAAGTTGGCCACGTGTTTCTACACTAGACATGTGGACACGCTCCGATGTATACAACTTTTTGTATTCTGCTTAATGTGATATGATAAAAGATTAGCGTTGTTTCTTAATAAGTCACATGATTTAACAATTGACCTTTATATGTCATACAAAGAATGAGCTCTACGCCTTTTCCAAAGAACCTAGTGTGAAGACGCTTCATTCTAAGCTTTCCGCCTAACTGCTTATTGAGGTTCTAATTGAAAATTTAATACAAATTTTAATAAATAGTAGCATTTGAAACTTTGATCTGGCAAATATAATTTAAATATATTTTTTGGTAACACTTATGTACACGTCATTAGGCGTGTTAAATAATTCAAACGCTGTTACAGCGGCGCTCGAAAAAGCAAAAATTACCGAAAAGCTTAGACCGAAATGCACTCTTGCTGGCAACATTAGTCTAATTACTTACTTTGTGAGAGAAGATACTTTTAAAATGTTGCTGCCTGTATTGTAATGATGGTTGATTTTTTTATAATATATGAATATGGGTTGACATTTGTTGCTGTAAATTGTACTTACATGTTTCTATAATTCAAAAGTGAAAATAGCTTTATTGTTGAAAAAATATTTAATTTTATATAGTTTTATTTTAATTAATTCAGAAAATGATTAATTATGGTCTGGAACGCAATGGTTGCAAGTTTGAATCTTACTTTAGTCTCTTTGCGATGATATGCGTAAGTAAATAATATTATTTAAAAAAAGCTTTATCTATGTTATTTTTTTGGTTTATTGTATTTTACAAAACAAGCCCTTCATTTGACATACAGATTAAGTAAGTTGTACAAAAATTTTAATTCCGCCATTTTGTCGCGGCGGCCATTTTTGATTCACATAAATATTGATCAAATGTGATTTTATTGTCATTGGAACTGAAGTATAATATAAATATCAGCTCGATCGGACACTGGAAAAGTGAGCAAATTGAGTTTGCAATATTTTAGATACACTAACACGGTAACATAAATAAAAGTTTGTAAAAACACAATATATTCTGTGTTTCACTCGTATCTAAATTTACCCACCACTCCTGAATTTTTTACTGCGTAATAAAAACGAAACATATTTGTGTTTATTACTTTCTAGTTTGCAGCAACTGTGAAAACCCATTAAGTGACAGAATGTTCGCACGGTTAAATATTTCCACTTTAACGAGTTACGCTTTAAAAAACCAGAAAAAGTAACTAAGCGTTGCATAATGACTTCAAGTACTTTAGAAGATATTTTGTTAAATCAGTACTTTAGATTGATTTATTAACATCCAGTCTCCAAATGCGATTCTGGGGATCTGGGAATTATTTTGATTTCGCCATCTAGATAGATAACTAGATAGTACCATATATAATAAAACAAGCAAAGAAAATGTAGTATCAAGTTAAAGACGAGATTCAAATCGACCACAATGCTTACTGATTAACGGAACTCAGCCACATTTTCTATAACGGAATGGTAAAATAAAAACCTCTGACACAACCCTACTATCCCGGGACAGGATGGCTTAAATTTATTATGTTATTTACAATCTAAAACTTGAACCTATAACTATCACAACCGCCGCAACTGCACCATAGCAGTAATCTGAGAATAGTGAAGTAGTAAAAAGTTGATCCAAAAAGCAAATAGAAAACATGAAGTTCGTGGAAATAAATTCAGAGTTTAAAGTACTTCCATAGTCCTACGAAGTAAAGTACGACAATGGTGAACCAAAGCCGAAAATAAATGTCCACGGTAATCTGTAGAAGTGTCGCTGCGACTTTCTGAAATGATTTGTAGTTAAAACTGAGTTTAGCTTAAACTGGCTATACTGGCTATAAAAGTTTCCGGGAATATTTGCTTTTTAGCTCCACGCTGTATGTTACATATAGCAGGGGGCATAGTATTAAGACACTCCGTTTTCCAAACGCCGTCCAATTTGTGAGACGTTACGTGGTGTAATCCAACCAGCACATGACAGCGTAAGCAGAGGAAACCTAGTGTTAATACTCTCTGTTCCCTATTCTAATTGTCTGTCGCAAATCAAGGCCATGCCTTGTCTGGTTTTCATAGCGAAGAAATGAAAATATGTATGAATATTGTGTGTCAGTGGGAACGAGTGGGAAAAGAACACACGACCGTCGCATTACTGTCGCACACTTGTGTTCTAGCGCTATGGTGGCATTGTATAACTTGTCATATATATTTTGGAGTTAGGGTTGACAAATATTCTAAAAATAATATCAGAATTAGAAGAAAGAAAGGTAAAAATTGCTTATCGCATCATCTAAATCATATAATATTACATACGTATAAAACCAGTTCTGCAAGAGAACAAATTGGATTTCGAAAGATTGATGACTTTTCCAAATGTATGTAACACGTGAAGTTTGATTTTCTTTCTTTCTGGTTTTGTCATGAAATATAGCTTTTCAAATTGTTTTTTTTTTATTTTCACAAAGTGTTCGTAGCGCAGCGGCAGAGCTTCTTACTGTACGTAACGGTTGTAAGTTCAATTCCCAGTCACTAAAGAAAAATAATTATTGATATTTCCTCGATCTGGTAATAAGACAAAGCGCGTCATTGACTTGGCAGTACGTAATATCTTGGAAATTGAACGTTGTGGCGAAAACAGAGTGTAAATAAAAAAATATTTTGGACTTGGATTCGCTTTAGAGATTCTGTTTTACTATTTTAAAAGGTAATATCGTGTACATTAAGCAACTACTCTGTTAATAAGCTGTTGGCCCAGCGTCTAACTGCACGCGTGATGATTGTGAGTTCGTTTTTCACTCACACAAGAAAAATGGAGGAATAACTTATTTTTATTTTCTCATTCTAGTATAATAAATCTAAAAAAATATTTTTATTTCTTGTATCATAAAAATAAACGTGCAACTCAAAGGAGCACAATATTGGACGTGACTGGACCCGAATACAAATGCTACACGCATCGATTAAAAAAGTACAACCGTACTCGTATATCAGTTTTGTGTTTTCATTGAAGTGTCTGCCTGTCCAAAATAACCGTGTTTTTGAAGTACCTACAAGTCAGCTGTTTTTCTGTTTGTCCGGGCTATCTTTGGAATATCTGAACCAAATTTTATAGGACTCACTGATCGTTTGAGAAGGTTATTTAGCTATTATGGGCTAAATTTAATCCCTGAATTCCCTCAGGATATGCACTTCCACGGAGAAACTCGTTTGTCGTAACCTGAGTAAAGTCTCAAAAGATGCAAATTATGATTTACTATCCAACCAATTTTCCCTAAATACATTAAAATAAAAGAGAAGCGGACGAAGCCGCACGAGGGTTGCTCGTTAGTTAATAAAGAGGAAGTGCTTCTATAAAAAACCATGACATTAATAAAATTGTGAATAAAATACGAGAACACAATTAGCCGCCCACAGTTGAGTCAACAGTAGTGAGCCTCCAGAGACCTCCTTGGTTATTAATTCCTTTGGTCTTTTCGCGAATACATTTTTTTTTTGTAAAATGTTATTTAAAATGTATTTATTTAATTCATTAAAAAATTCGTTACAGCTTTATACTTTCCCTTTTATTCTTTAAATTGGAGAGTAAGTAAACTAGTGTTAAGACACTCCGTTCCTCAGTTTCCGCAAAATTTTAAACATATTGCGTTTCGAGTGACAGAACTCAACTTCGCGCTTTGTCTTGGTAATAGACCGAACACATGAATATATTTCATTCAATAGAGGGGCAAGCGAACCCACATTCGTCGCGATACATACAGACGCTATACCTTTACGCCACAATGGCCTCAAAAGACTGAATATATAATTATGTTTCAAATCACTAGTATTCAATGTGGGAAATGCGTGCAGCTAAAAATTACAGTAATCATTTCATTCGCTGAGGAAAAGCATATACGGAATAGCATAGACAGTTGTGGATTCGATTTCACTCGGAGATATAAAACATTTCATTTTTTACCTTTTTAACTCTGGTAGCCGGACAAAGAGCAGCGTTGAGTGCCGCCACTTAACACGGATTACCTCAAAAATTCAGAGGAAAGAGCTGAACGAAATATTTTAATATTAGGTTCCCAACTTAAGGTTTTCACATTATATGAAGAGAATAAAAAATATTCAAGGCAAAGTTTTTTTTTTCACTTTTCTTTGTGAAGTATCCATTAGTGTGCGTTGATTTACGTTTGGAAAATAAAATGAGTAATGGGTAAATGTTGCGTTCACTTTCCGTTGTTTTTTACTCTTTATTATGATTTATTGAATAACTTTATTTACCCCACCGCTATACCTACCTATATATTTTTCCCCTCTCGCTTTTTCCTTCATGACAGGGTAAGCGAAGGGAACCTAGTAAAGAGAATTAAGACACTCTTTTCCCTGGTTCAATATTATATCAAATTTAAGGTGTGCGTATTGAGTAGTGAATCTTACGCCGTTGAGTTTGATCTTTCTAGAGCAGTTATATGAAAATTATTCATACAATATAAAATAATATAAGAGAAAAAAGATCATAGTTTTTGTAAGATATAGAAAACATTATATTTTTTTTGCCAATAATAAACATATTTGAATAATTGTGCGGCTGTTATCCTTGAACGTACGCTCTCTCACTTCTATGGAGTATACTTTGAAACAAGTAAAGCAGATATTGGAACCTGACATTTGTATCCATATACGAGTATGTGTTATTTTCTCTTATTAAAATAAAATAAAAAAAGCTTCATACTTTTCCCAGCATAGCAGGTAAGGTACAATGCTTAATAGTATAATTCGTTGCTCACTTTCCCGTTTTCGAGCGCTTGGTAGGTTGTGGAGCTTAACGCCGTGTTACGTCTTGTTAGCAGAGTAGGAATATATCAGTCTTAATGGGAATGAAACCCACATCTACTACGTTGTCACAGTCACTGTGCCACGAGACAATCTCTTATTTTTCTTTTTCTTAATCGTTTTTTATCTTATTTACTTTATTTTCAAATAGAAGTACCTATGTAGTTTTAAGATTAGCAATAAAAGTTAGATATCTTTGATGACAATCAACATTTTACTTTTCTTCACCATAATCTTAACTGCATATTGCAAGCTTAAAAACTTTGGCCATTTTCTACTAGCATCACAATAAATATGATATTTATTTTGTTGGAGTGATAAATCCAGAGATATACGAGTATAATATATTACTATGTGATATCAGAAATGCTCCTGGTGTAAAGGTTTTTATTAATACAAATCAAACAAATGCTTAATCTAGAAATCATTTTATAGGTATAGATATTTATTAAATGAACGTAATGAATATCCGGTACCCTTTGAATTATCCAGAGATAAGTGTTACACGCACGCGGCTCCGGAAGCGGTTAAATAATGTACGTCCATTATGATAGTTGCATGTGGATTTTACGACTCTTTCAAACAGTCCTCTGGTTTACAGTCCTCTCGTATAGCAACGTTTGAGATCGTATCATTTTATTCAGATGTAATAGAGATTGTTATTGTCGCTCATCTATATTTGTACAATAAAGAAATAAAAATACATAGACTTTAATAATAAATATAGCTTTATCGAATATTTTAAAAAAATCTAATAAATCAACTTCACGTTGTGAAGTTGATTTATTAGAACAACAGGGCTTACAGAACAACAACCCGCACACAACAGGGTTGGCAGAGGGAACCTAGTGTTAAGACATTCTATTCCCCACTTGCTGCTGAATTCTATTGCATTGCGTGTTGAGTGGCGGAACGCAACGCTGCGCTTTGCCTAGACACCAGAACGAAGAAATAAAAGGCTCGAGTAGGTTCTGAACCCACAACCAGTCGCGTTTACAATCACTCTGACCTGATCGAAAATTTGAACCCTGTTTTTGTAAGACAAAAGTAAAAGAATAACTCCATATAAAGATACATTTTTTAGGACATGCATGCACGCATGGGTAGACTCGACCGGATCGTTACCACCCCCATTTAAAACCGGCGTGAAGTAGTGTAGTAGTAGGCTTTATGCCACTGCGTTTCGCATTAGGTAATGCCGGGCTCCGGCACCCAACCACCTCAATAGCCGGCAACGCACCAGTAGCTCCTCTGGTGTTGCACGATATCGTGGGCAGCGGTGATCGCTTACTATCAGGTGACCCGTACGCTCGTTTGCCATGCTTTTTCCATAAAAAAGAAAAAGTTTCACACCGTATTCCGTACAAAGCAGTTACTCAGTTCTGTCTGTCTTTATAAATATATCAGATGTGAACATGACTGGTTCTGGGTGCAATTTCATTTCCTAGCGTTCTGTAGCGTCCAGTGCTCTGTTCTCTCTGGCTACCATAGAATTCGGAAAAAAGTAAGGGAGATAGATGGAAGTGTCTTAATAGGAACGAAATGTCTTAACGATATGTTCCCAGGTTCCCTAAGCCTACTTTTCAGACTTATTACTACTGCAGCCTACTTTTATGCAGGATTCAGCGTGAAGCTCCACAAATAATGTGAATAATTTTCAAAGGGTTTCACACTTCAATAATCTTACTAAGCTTATATAAAACTTGCCAAAGCACGAAGAAGAGTGTAATGAATTTTGCTTAGTTTCCGCAGCACTCGAACGAGTTATATTCAAGTAAATAACATTATTTCATATAATTTTCAGTAACGTTGAAAGTACAAGACGAACTCGACGGGACAATTTACAATTCAAAAATTCCTTTGCCCGTAGCACTCCACTGTCAACAGTTTGATTAAACATAATTTTTTTACAAAGATCGCGACCTCGATGAAGAGCCGTCTTGTAAATGATGTCAAGATTGCAGTAAAACTACGATGAGAATAATGAAATTAGAGCCTTTTGTATTTTAGAAATTCTACAATTGAAACAAGCTAAAGTACAAGCAAATAAAGTATCTACAAGAATAAGCCTGTGACTGTTAACGCGATATTTGCGGGTTTGATCCCCACTGGGGGGAAAGAAATTATATTTTAATTTTTTCAATCAAATTCTTATTGTAGAAATATTTTTAAAAGATCTTTTTTATTACCTGGTATAAAAAATATTTTTTTATAGAAAAGACTAAGCGTGGCGTTGAGTTCCAAAACTTTAAACGCAATACCTCAAGGATTAGGCGGAGAATGGAGAACGGAATGTCATGTCTATGTATAAACAAAACTATCTTAACACCAGTCTAAGAATATTCCATGCTATTTTCTAGAACGTAGTCATTTTCAAGAACTTTCATCACGATCTCATTTATATTCAGAGGCTATAATGACCGCGACGAGGCTTACTGCTGCCCAGGTGCTTTTAAAAGACTGGGTGAACCCAGTATAAGTTTTACACATCAAGCTGACCGCGTCATAAATGTAAATTTCGTTCAATAAACTGTTACATTTGAATAAAGTTTTACAAGCAGCTGTCATTCTTTACTCCCATCGTAAACCCTAACCAGTGTTTTTGCTAGAATATATTTTGGAGGGTTTTTATCTCTGACCCTTTAGTAAGTTGTGATGTCTGTGATAAAATTGAAGAGTTGGACTTCCTGTTTTACGTAAATTAACTTATTTTCTTTATCAAATTTTCTATGGTGGCCAGTCGTGGCAGAGAAATAAACGTGCTGTAAGTGCTACTGGTTGTGGGTTTAATTCTCATTCGATCAAATAAAAAAATTTAAATTTTTATTGCTTCTACACAAGAAGAGGCAGAGGAAAAAAATAATAATAAGATGCCAGTTAACGGAAAGTTTTTAAATATTTTTAAAGTATTATTCCACAGTCTTGAAGGGACACTTTTTCGTCCTTTTGATTATATCTAAAAGGTATGTTTTTATATCTCGCGTCGTTAAAAATTTAAATACGTTTTCAAAAAAAAGTTTAAATAAGATTTGTCTTCTTTTCACTTAAATTTGGGCAAAGTATAGAATATGACGGAATCCTACTTTTAAGCTTGCCGTAAAAAAAAGTCTCGATAGTATTTTTACATGTAATATGTATTTATTGATCATAAATCACGATCTTCCGTTTCATTTGTGAATTCCAACCATCAATATTAAAAATCGCGATATATTTCAAGCTTCATCAATAAATCGTGCTAACATTTGCGACACTCGTCAGAAAGAAGATAAACGATTCGTAAATAGATGGATTCGATACCTATGTCCGAGTTGTATTGGTTGACTGAACGTGATTTAATGTATTTTCTTTTTAATTTCAATGTTTTTTATTTTCTTTTTTAGTTTCACGCTTTTATCCTGTTTTTATCGGTATAGGTAAAGATATCAAATGTTAAGACAGTTCTTTCTCCACTTTCTACTAGAATTCAAGGCATTTTTTGCATGAAAATAATTTCACTACAATCATTCCCCACATCAGGAGATTTTGCACTGCGTCACTAAGATCTCAACAATATATTACAATATTAAAATAGTATATGAAGCTGTCCTGGCGCAGAGGCGACGATTGTAGGTTCATTTTCTTTTCGGGGAAATTAATTTTATTTTTTTTATTTTTATCGCTTTAGCAACAAGGCAAAGCGCGTCATTGAGTTACTCACACGCGATACCTCAAGTATTCGGCATAATTTGGGGAGCCGAAGTAATTCAATGGATAGTGGACCGACTTAACATTAGGTTCCCAAGTTCCCTCTGCCTACTTTAAAATTAAAATATTAAAACAAGTAAAAAACTCCACTACCAAATCCATTACCAAAACAATAAGCTAGCATACATTTTGTAAATACTGTAGGTACTTCTATTATATTAATCACTCTATAGAAACTCATACGGCCTCCACGCGGACCCTCGTAAAGTCCTAACAACTTACAATTGGTTGAATTCAATGCTCGTGTCCTTTTGGAATACTAAATTAATCTTATTTAGTCAGGGAAATGAATATTTAACAATATTATTCAGTGTTAACTATTCCAGGCGCAGTGAGGCAGGAATTTGGAGAACGGTGTGTGAACACTAGGTTTCGTCTGCTTACTGTGTTATGTGCGGGATACAGCAGGGTAGGCAGGGGAAACCTAGTGCTAAGATACTCCGTTCCCCACTTTTTGCCGTATTCTGGAGGTATTGCGTATTGAGTGGCAGAATTAAACGCCGCGCTTTGCCTCGATACCAAAGCGAAGAAATGAAAACATATAAGTATAAATAAAAATTAAATTAAATATTTCATCTCCTCGAGTGAGAATCGAACCCAAAACCAGTCAGTTTTACAGTCACACATTGTGCCCCTGCGTCACGACTGGCAGAAATAGATAGCTTATCATAAATAGTGATGATAATTAAAAAATATAGCAATAGCAGAGGGAACCCTGTTCACCCCTTGGCGCACAATTTTTAAGAGTTTACTTGCTTAGTGGCGAATTTATCGTCACGCTTTGTCAATTGTCAATGTTGCTAATGTACGAAATTTATACATTTCCCTGAGTGGGAATCGCACTCACATCCGTCACGTTTACAATCTGACGGTGCGCCGCACCACCACGATGGCCTCACGATGATCATGATATGATACGTTAATAAAACTAAATGCTTTTTATCTTTATATCCTGGGCCACTTTTGGGTTTGTGTTTTATTTGGGTTTGATGAGATAGTTAGAGTACATTTTATGATTATAATTTACATATTATGGTTAAAATAGTGTTTATTTTAATTTTATTATTATAAGGATTCACTTTAAGATATATTTATGTTTAAATATTTCTGTTTAGTATTAAGACGTATTAACGAGTGACTGTAAACGTGACGATTGTAAGTTTCATTAGCACTTACACTTGCGTTCTAATTTTTTGCTTGAGTTCAAACTCTATTAGATGAAGCAAATTGTAGTTAAAATTAATTATAAATAACAAATAATTACATAAGAATTAACAATAGTTCGAAAATGTTTGGAATTTACAAAACCGTCAAAGTCATCTGCCCGTTCGCGCCAGTCTTATGCAGCTCGTAGGCGAGGTCTTTTCGAATCAGTGACATCTCCTTCATTATTTATTAGAATGTTATACAGTAAACTATAATTCCAATCTAGATGAAATGCTAAAAGTGACTTACATTTATTTTCATAAGGAGGAATATCAATTTATAGAAAAACATTAAAAAATACCGGATAAATCTAAAGTTAATTAAATTAAATGGTTACTCAGAGATAGACTTATAACATCGCGAACTTTTTTAAACGTTATTTAAAGGGTAATATTTTTGTAAAATATTGTTTTTATTCTCATAAGGTTGAGTCGGCGCACGTAATAGATGTATAAAAATAATGGAAAGTAAACAAAAAGGAATAAATATATAATTTGACAATGAATTGACATTTGACATTTATCTATGATTTGATGGTTTATTAATAGATTACTATAGAGTAATT